>UESW01002621.1:160888-186582 GCA_900491605.1 Calamus simplicifolius | reverse complement strand
GAAGGAAGATCTCTGCCACAATCCAAGAGATCAAAAGTTAGTAGTTGAAAATAAAAATAAAGAGAGAGAGAGAGAGAGCTCGTCCAAAGCTTGCAAGGAGAAGTGGTAGCTGGCTGGAAATAATTCCAGTTAGCTGCTCGTTGAAAACACTCAGCCATGGAGAGGAGCAAAATACCACAAGCTAGCTAACCAGCTAGCTAACCAGCTAGCTAACTTTGAAATCACACAATAGGAAGAAAAAAAGTTCGGCCACAACAAAGTAAGGTAGTTAGGTTTCTAGCTAACTACGGCAAAAAGGTCCAAGGCTTGTCATGCTTTCAAGGAAAAGTAGCTAACTCCTTAGCTAGCTAACCATAAATTCAAGCTGCCAGGAGAACAATTCAAGAGGCACTAGTTAGCTCCCTGGCTAACTAAACAAGGAGTAGTTAGCTCTCCAGCTAACTAACTCCAAAAGAAAAAATCTAACGTTTCATGAACAGAGAGGCCTTGAAAAACAGTTAGCTCTTTAGCTAACTCAAGCAAGAGCTAGTTAGCTCTCTAGCTAACTCAAGCACAAAGTAGTTATCTCTCTAGCTAACTAAGAATAGGAAGCTCACAGCTAGGAGAAATCTGCAGAAAAAAATAGTTAGCTGACAAACAATTTAGTTAGCTCCCAAAGGAAATCAGTTAGCTAACAAGGGATCTTAGCTAGCTAGAAAGACAGCCAGCTAGCTCCCCAGTTAACTAAAAATAGGCATGGTTCGGCCAATACTGTTATAGGAAAAAGTAGTTAGATAAGAAATCCATTCAGCTAGCTAGGAGAAGGAGAAAGCTTGCTAGCTAGCTAGCTATTTCAAAAATTCCATATAGCCAAGAAAAGATGTAGAAATCCCTTAGCTAGCTAGATCAGAAATCCAGTTAGCTAACTCAAAGATCCACACGGTTTAAGAATTACAGAAATGCCATTAACATCCAATGGGATTTACAGGAATGCCATGCAATGCTTTGAGAAATAATTTTTACATGATAAATTATCAAATATATATTTAGTCATTTGAGAAATGAATGATCAAACATTGAAGAACCATGATAAAAAATTTGGGCTTGAGGAAAAAACATTTGGAATACAAATTCATTGGCTCATTTGAAAATATTTTTCATGCTATAAGAAACAATATAATAGTTCATGCAAAGATAGTTTTAGTCATTTATAAAACAAATATTTTGTAATACCTTTGAAGCAAAAGTCCATTTGAAAAATTCATTTGCCCTTTTCAAAACATTTGGACTTGCAAAAATACAATCACATTACCTTCATTTTATCTTTGTAATACATTTCTTTTGATATGTAGAGTAATCCAATTTGGAGTAACATTATCTTGATTATTCACCTAAAATTTGTTTAACTTAACCACAAAATCATTAGTAGCATACTTAATTATTTTATGATCATTAAAATCAATATGAGGTCAACAGGCATGTATGTCAATCAGCATTGGATGATGTTCAACTTATTTGGCCATGCTTCCTCTTGGTTTCTTCTGGAACAATGGCCTAATTAACTTTTATTCTACAAAAATGGTAAAACAAATTAGAAAAAGGAGAAATAAAATATGGCTATTAAGTACATTTACATCAAGAATATAAGAACATCCAAGGCAGAATGCATGCATCAATGGCGAGAATTAATGCTCCATTTTTAGTAGGTGGAACCAGCGCACCAGAAAGATTTTCAAGAAATAAAGTACAAGAGAAAAGATAGATATACATTAAATCCACCTACTATTGATTCAATGATAGCTATGGTTTTATTGGATTTGAAGTTTTTTATATGTTTATTTCTTTATAAACTTTTATCATTTTATTCTGGTCACACTTTTCTTTCCTTTATCTTCCACATGAAAATGCTCTTTATAATTTTTTTTTTTCTTTTAGTGTACACTATCACATCAAAGGTATTACAAAAGTTGTTTCTCACATAATGTTTTAGCTTACCATATAATGTAATTCTTGACTAGGTGGTCCTTGCCATGCTTAGAGGACAAATTATGTAATAGAATATCTTATTCAAGATTTTCTTTTCTTGCTTGTTGAAATCAAATCCATGAAATAATTCCACACTATGTTATGGGTAGTCATTTTTAATGTTAAAATTTAATAGATAAGGGAGATCATTATTGTTTGGCTTTAAAGTGTTGAAAGAAGCAAGGTTTTAAATTTTATGAGGTAAAACTGTTCAATTTTTTTATTGAATGGAATATGTTGTCGTCCATTCCATCCCAATACTTTGGGATAATGAGTGTTCTAAGGATTCCCAAATTTAGATGTTGGGATGACAATAGAGTGATATCATTTTAACACTTGGGATAGCAATTCATCCTAACATCCCACGAAACATTCTTTCAAGACCTGAAACCCTAGAAATAAGTGTTTCTTATGAACACATTCTCTTTCATCTTGAAGACCATTGTGAAAAGTCACATAGCATGAAATGTAAATGATTATTCATGCATTGCTATTAAGATTTGAAAGGGTTGCTATATTATGACATTCATTGGATTATGGAGTAATTTGTTCATTTCCTTGATCACTGTCTAGCTAAGTAGACATTGAAGTTGTAATTGTTCTTGATTAAAAGGCTTTTTTTTCTCTATAGAATTTTGTTATCTTAATTGTCCCGAATGGATTTAGTACAACTTTTTCTCCACTATCATAGGATATGATTTCTCATCCTATAACCAATGACCACTGTGTCCCTAATTCCAATCAAAATTGATAAAAAAAATCATATCTTAATTCTAACTTTCTTTCATAACAGTTATTCCTAACTCCAAATAAGTTAATATGTATTCAATGTTTACCTTAATCACCTATCTTACTATTTATTTATCCATATATCAATAGATTTAACATTCCTAGACCAATAATGATGAATTTCCATCAGATAGTACTTTAATTATGTAGTCATACCTATATATATATATATATATATATATGTCAACTTACTACATAATATGAAATAGCTCTTATCTCATTACTCTACAATGGTTGAATATTGATTCCAAGCATTAATTTAATAAGTGATCAAACTTTTATCTTGTCAACAAAGACATTTTTCTTATCGCTTGTCCAAGTCATTTACAAAATAATAGAAATCTCATTTTATGATGAATTTCCCCTTGAACATTTACAAAATAATTGTGGTTTTCAAACCACCTCAATTTCATCATGCTTTTGTTGCACCACTTTGGTTAATCTAATTAACCACCAATATTTCTTTCATAAAGATTTTACTCTATGCCCTAACTATTCTAAATCTTCATTTTGCCATCTGTATCCCTTCATTTCTCAATTTCACTAAAATCATTATGTCAAGCAGTGTTATTCTATCTTCCTTAGCAATTTGTCAGTCAGTTGTGTTGGGCCCATGGCCCACTTATTCAGTCCATTAGGGCAAAAGGGAGCGCTACTCCTTTTTCTACCAGGATTTATTCTCTCTCTTTATAAAAGGAGTAGCCGCCTTCCTTTTTTGGATTTTCTCTTTTTTAAGGAGCAGCCGTCTGGAAAAAATATGAGAAGCATGTAGCAGGTATTTCTTTTTTCTAGGAGCATGGATTGCTAGGGAAGAGAAGGAAGGGCTGCTGCTTGGTGCTTAACTACGTGGGAGGACTTTCACTCCATGAATCACGTGAAGGTGCTGCAGAAGAAAAATAAGAGAAGAAGAAGAAGAGAAGGAAAGAAAATAAGGAGGTAACGCAGGAGACCATATTTTTCGATGACGTAATCCTTATATCCCTATTATTTTCTTGTGATTATTTCTCAAGTTCTGGCAAGGACTTTGAGACTTGGATATTTATTATTTTATAGTGGATCTTCTTCTTTGGCTTGCCCATGGTTTTTTTCCCTTTATCTTGAAGGAATTTTTCACGTAAATCTTGGTGTTTCTGTGATTGTGTGGTTTGCATTTTTATTTATTATTCTGCTGCGTATTACGGTCTGCTAGTATTTGCTCGTACACGGATTCTTTCCCATCAACTGGTATCAGAGCCTGTGAATTTTTTTTTTTTTTTTGTGCGAGCATGGAGGCCGGTAATGTTTCCCGCATGATCAGTCTGAATGGAAATAATTGGATGATATGGAAACCAAGGATGGAGGACCTCTTATATTGCAAGGATCTAGATATATGGACCTTTAGAAGGGGTCAAAGCAAAGCCCGCTACAGTGACAGACAATGCTTGGATCATGTTAGATCGGAAGGCAGTCGGTTTTATTCGGCAATGGTTGGATGATAGTGTCTTTCACCATGTTTCCACTGAGACTTCTGCAAACTCTCTTTGGAAAAAGTTAGAAAGTCTATATGAGAGAAAAACAGCTGGCAACAAGGCTTTCTTGATCAGAAAACTAGTGAATCTGAAATATAAAGAGGGTGCTTCTATTGCTGAGCATTTGAATGAAATGCAGAGTATTAATAGCCAGTTATCCTCTATGAAAATGTCTCTTGATGATGAGTTGCAGCATTGTTACTTCTCAGTTCATTGCCAGAAAGTTGGGAGACACTGGTAGTTTCCTCAGTAATTCTGCACCAGACGGTGTTATCACCATGAGTCAAGTAACAGGCAGTTTGTTGAATGAGGAGTTAGAAGGAAAAATTCAGCAACTTCTCAAATTGATTCACAGGCACTTGTCTCAGAGAATAGAGGACGGTCAAAGTCTAGAAATAGAGACAATTCATACAAGGGTAGAAGTAAATCAAGGTCAAGAAAAGATATTACTTGCTATAACTGTGGTGAGAAAGGGCACTACAAGAATCAGTGTAAGAAGCCTAAGAAGAGTAAGAAAAAGGGAAAAGAAGTGGAGGATACAGAGTCAAAGGAGAATATCACAGCTACTGTGCAGAGTGATGATTATTTAATTTTGTCTACTTCTGATGGTATCTTCTCATGTGAGTGTCAGAATCATGAGTGGGTGATTGACACAGATGCTTCTTATCATGCTACACCACGGAGGAAGTTTTTTTCTACATATAAGACTGAAAATTTTGGTATTGTCAAGATGGGAAATCAAGGCACAGCAGACATCATTGGCATGGGTGACATCCACATGAACAATCTTGGCTGTAAGTTGGTGCTCAAGGATGTAAGGCATGTAGCTGACTTGAGGCTAAATTTAATCTCAGTTGGAAGACTTGATGATGAAGATTTTGATAGCAGATTTCATAAAGGGCAATCGAAGCTTAGTAAAGGTTCACTTGTTGTAACCAGTGGGAAGAAATGTCACACTTTATACAGGTTGCAGGCTAAAGCTTATGGTGAACAGTTAAATGTTACAGAGAACGACTTCAGCATGGAGTTGTGGCATAAACTACTGGGACACATGAGTGAGAAGGGGCTGCAAGTTCTTTCCAAGGAAGAAGTTCTACCAGACTTCAAAGGTGTACATCTGAACCCATGTGTTGATTGTTTGGTTGGCAAGCAACATAGAGTTTCTTTTGCTAGTCCTGCTTTATCTAGAAAAATGCATGTTTTGGATCGTATATATAGATGTTTGTGGTCCTCTGAGGACAAAAACTCCTAGTGGATCAGTTAATGTTCTAGGCATCAGTGGTGCACTTTATTTTGTCACTTTTATAGATGATTTTTCCAGAAAAGTTTGGGTCTATGGTTTGAAGACTAAAGATCAGGTTATTAATGTCTTCAAAGAGTTTCATGCCAGAGTTGAAAGAGAGACAGGAAAGAAACTGAAATGTATAAGGTCAGATAATGGTGGTGAGTACACAGGGTTATTTGATAATTATTGCAGATCACATGGCATTCAATATGAGATGACAGTTCCTGGTACTCCTCAGCATAATGCAATTGCAGAGAGAATGAACCGCACCATCATGGAAAAGATCATATGTATGCTTTCACAGTCCAAGTTACCTAAAAGATTTTGGGATGAGGCATTGAAGACAGCGGTTGATGTAATAAACTTGTCACCATGTACAGCTCTAGATGATGATGTTACAGAGCATGTATGGTCAGGAAAAGATGTCTCTTATAAGCACTTGAGAGTGTTTGGTTGTCGTGCATTTGCACATGTTCCAGACATTGAGAGGTCCAAGCTGGATGGTAAGACAAAAGAATGTGCTTTGCTTGGTTACTCACATGATGAGTTTGGTTATAGACTTTGGGATCCAGAAAAGCAGAAGGTATTCAGAAGCAGAGATGTGGTATTTTTTGAAGATCAAACCCTTCAAGACTTCAAGAAGGAGGTGTCAGTCAAGTCTTCTGCAGGAGGATTAACAGACTGTGATCCAGTTACTCCTCTAGTAAATCAGGGTGATAGGGGAGATGTGCAAGAAAATAGTGCAGGAGCAGATATTAACTCACCTGTAGGACATGTTGAGCAGGAAGGAGATCAGGAGCAACCTCCTACAGAGCCTCAACTGAGAAGATCTATCAGACAATGTCAACCTTCCAAAACTTATTCTACAGATGAATATATAATGCTTACTGATGCAGGTGAACCAGAATGTTACCAGAAGGCAGTTGAAAGTGAGCAGAAAAAGGAGTGGTTAGTAGATATGCTGGAAGAAATTGATGCCTTACAGAAGAACCACACATATGATTTAGTGGAACTACCAAGAGGAAGGAAGGCTTTAAAGAACAAGTGGGTTTTCAGGTTAAAGACTCAACAGCATTGTTCTCAACCAAAGTACAAGGCCAGATTGGTTGTGAAAGGCTTTGGTCAAAAGAAAGGTATTGACTTTGAAGAGATTTTTTCTCCTGTTGTTAAAATATCTTCAATTCGTGTTGCTCTAGGTATTGCTGCTAGTCTAGACTTGGAGGTTGAGCAGTTAGATGTGAAGACAGCTTTTCTTCATGGTGATTTGGAGGAGGAAATCTATATGGAGCAACCAGAAGGCTTCAAAGTCAAAGGTAAAGAAAATCTTGTCTGCAGATTGAAAAAAAGCTTATATGGGCTGAAGCAAGCTCCAAGGCAATGGTACAAGAAATTTGATTCATTTATGGCTGAAAATGGATACAAAATAATGGCTTCAGATCATTGTGTGTATATCAAATGGTTTAGTGAGGATTTTGTTATACTCCTACTTTATGTTGATGACGTGCTTATTCTTGGGAAAGATATGTCTATGATTGACAGGTTGAAGAAGAGCTGAGCAATTCATTTAAAATGAAGGATATGGGACCAGCAAAGCAAATACTGGGTATGCAGATTTTTCGTGATAGAAGAATCAAGAAAATATGGTAGTCACAGGAAAAGTACATTGAGAAGGTATTGATAGGTTCAGTATGATCAATGCAAAGCCAGTTGGTTCTCCTCTTGCAAGTCACTTCAGGTTGTGCTCAGAGCAAAGTCCTTCAAGTGATGAGGAGAAGGAGAAAATGAAGAAGGTTCCTTACGCTTCAGCAGTCGGAAGTTTGATGTACGCGATGGTATGTACGAGGCCAGACATCGCATATGCAGTGGGTGTTGCTAGTAGATTTCTTGCAAATCCAGGGAAAGAGCATTGGGCAGCAGTGAAGTGGATCTTCAGATATCTCAGAGGAAGCTCGAAAGTTTGTTTAAGCTTTGGGGATGGTCCAGCTGTGCTGATTGGTTACACAGATGCAGATATGGCGAGAGATATTGATACAAGAAAGTCCACATCAGGTTTCATACTTACTTTTGCAGGGGGAGCTGTGTCATGGCAATCCAGATTGCAAAGGTGTGTAGCTCTCTCTACCATAGAGGCAGAATATATTGCTGCTACCGAGGTCTATAAGGAGATGCTGTGGATGAAAGAATTCTTACATGAATTGGGATTGAAACAGAAAAATTATGTGGTACATTGTGACAGCCAGAGTGTCATCCACTTGTGCAAGAACCCAACTTTTCATTTCAAGTCAAAGCATATAGATATGAGATACCACTAGATTCGAAATGTGTTTGAAGAGAAGCAGTTACAGCTTCAGAAAATTCACACAGATGAAAATGGGGCAGACATGTTGATAAAGACCTTATCAAAAGAAAGGCAAGAGATATACTGACAGCTGGTCGGCATGATTTCACACTAAGGAAGCATGAGACAGCCTCCCTTATGGGCTGAAGGGGGAGGTTGTTGGGCCCATGGCCCACTTATTCAGCCCATTAGGGCAAAAGGGAGCGCTACTCCTTTTTTCACCAGGATTTGTTTTCTCTCTTTTATAAAAGGAGTAGCCGCCTTCCTTTTTTGGGTTTTCTCTTTTTTAAGGAGCAGCCGTCTGAAAAAAAATGAGAAGCATGTAGCAGGTATTTCTTTTTTCTAGGAGCATGGATTGCTAGGGGAAGAGAAGGAAGGGCTGCTGCTTGGTGCTTAACTACGTGGGAGGACTTTCACTCCAGGAATCACGTGAAGGTGCTGCAGAAGAAAAACAAGAGAAGAAGAAGAAGAGAAGGGAAGAAAATAAGGAGGTAACGCAGGAGACCATATTTTTCGGTGACGTAATCCTTATATCCCTATTATTCTCTTGTGATTGTTTCTCAAGTTCTGGCAAGGGACTTTGAGACTTGGATATTTATTATTTTATAGTGGATCTTCTTATCTGGCTTGCCCGTGGTTTTTTTTTCCCTTTATTTTGAAGGGATTTTCCACGTAAATCTTTGTGTTTCTGTGATTGTATGGTTTGCACATTTTTATTTATTATTCCGCTGCGTATTACGGTCTGCTAGTATTTGCTCGTACACGGATTATTTCCCATCAAGTTGAGGGTGATAGAGTTTGAGGATGATTCTTTTCACTTGGTGCAATAATCATAGCTGGAATAGGTGTCTTTGGAATGTTATTCTAATCATATGAGAATTCCTTGGGACAATGCTATATTGTTGAATGATATGTTGTTGAGCAACTTGAGCCATCGGCAACTCATTAACAACTTCCAGGCATGGTTTACTTCTCAAATGAGATCCAAATCTCAGAACTTACCAACTTAGTAATGAGATTTCCTTTAGAGATGGAAATGGGCCAATCCAATGACTGCCACCAACACCATAAGATTCAGCTGGTGGTCTAACCCATTCGTGTTGCTTGAATTATGCGATGCGCTAGTTATTTTGGGTAGTAAAATTCTATACATCCTTCTTGGCACAAGATTTCTATTAAAAAAATTTTACAACGCAAATAATCATTTGATCAGTTGGAACACAAAGACTACTTTGGTTGACCGGAGATCTTGCTTCCTCCATTTTGATGACCATAGAATGCTACAAAGTACATTATTAATAAATGATTTGCAAATTTATTTTGAGATTTGATGGAATAATGTTTGCCCTCCATTCATTCGGTCTCATGAATCAAATATAATCATCAAAATTCCAACAAAACTTATATATATATATATTCGAATATAACTAAATCTTTCTTTATCTATAAATATAATATTCAAATTTTATTCTAATAAATAGCATTCTCATAAATATTATATATTGATACAAGCCAGGTAGGTGGCATCCTCACACATACTAATTGCCACCTTTATTCAATTGGATGTAGTAAAGCTACATAGCAATCACCATTAAACTAATGTGAAGAACTTTTACAATGATGTTGCGCTTGTCTATCCAAACCTGCACCTCATTTATTTAAATAGATACAAAGTTAGATGGCAATCACCATCTAACCAATATGAGGAACTTCTACAACGATGCCATGCTTGTCTACCCAAATACGCACCCTATCGCATCGAAAATCAGCAGTGACAACCGATCCCTTCGGCACAATAACAGCATCAACTGCAGGATTCTGTGTCTCAATTATAGTTTCTGCCTTCGTCCCTTTCGCTCCCACCAATTCCGGCCATGAGTCCTTTCCTTCATGTATAAACACCATGAAAACCAAAGTTAGAGGTGAGTAATTAATTTCAAGCAAGATTAATTTTGAGAAAAAAATGAATGAATTCAATGTGGAAATTCGGAACGCTACAGTCTAGCATCATGCTTCGATCGGCCTTACCTGTGCATTCCATGGTGCTTATTTTAATGGTGATTTTCTTTGAGCTTGAGGAGATTTATATGGTTAGTATTTAAAGGCGTTCTGGCTATCGCTTCCTTCTTGTACCAGGGTTGAATTTTAAAAGTATATGTCCCGTCCCGTACGGATAGCGTTCTTATAAGGAATTTGGGAGCGCATGGCAGGTTGATTACTTCTTGAACTTTTCTTTGTTTGAGACTTCAATGAGAAGCAAGCAAGGAAATGGAAATGATACTACGACCAGGTGTTGGTCAAAATATTATATATTTTTCTTTGAATAAAACCACATATATATATATATATATATATATATATATATATATATATATCTTACACGGAAAGTATCCTTTGGCTTTGAGAGATTTCGTGCAGGCTAATTACTGCTTGAATTTTTTGTTTGAAATTTCAGTGAGAAGCAAGAAAAATTCCGTGGTACTACGTACGTACGATCAAGCGTTGGTCAAAATAGCAGGCTTTCTTCGTTTGAATTTGGAAGGAGAAGCAAGAGAGAGAGATGCAAGAATTAAAGTGCTGGTCAAAAGGGTAGGCTCACCACGGTTTAGAGCAGCAGGTCTTCCGACCAAATTGCATCCGATAAGGATTTGACAAGGACGTGGGTTCTTTTCCGCACGTGCGAAGCATTAATATTACCTTAATAAAAGTTCACTAAAACTCATAGAATTCGTCCACCTTACACTTAGATCAGATAAGCTTTGACCACACAATGTCCTCATGGATTACCTTGCCAGTACGTAAAGAGATTATTTGACCATGAAAGTGCTCTTTTCTCCCTCTCAGATCCTTTGCACGCCGGACTTTACCCCAGAAAATTTCATTCTCATCAAAAGTGGATTACTTTATTTTATAAAACTTTCAAATAATCTAAGGGTGTCAATCTTATCTTTATTTTATTACTTTATTTTAATGATCTTTTGTTCTGTTATCCTTCCAACTTCCAAACAGACGATTAGCTTCTTAGAATTATAATTGGGCAATATGTTCCACCAATTTATCAACCAGTGGTAAAGATATTGCCACCAAAGTTTTTGTTCCATTGCTTTAGGTCTCTTTTGGTGTGCTAATTAAACTGACTATGCTGATTAAGATTTTCACTTAAAAAATGGCTGCTAGGCATTGCCCGGTCATGGAAGCATTGCACTGGCATCTGATGCCCGCTACCATTTAGCCATGGTCCGGTCCATTTGAACTTTGTTCTATAAGAACATAAAAACGAACATGAGACTAAACGTTTAAAGTCCCTTCTTCTTCCTAAAGGATAGAGATAAAACACATTTTGTACCAAAAAAAAAAAAGTTAAAACGCACTTAAAAATGAAAAAAGTCTTTATTATTTTTAAAAATATTTAACACAATAATCAAATGATATTTGCGGTAAATTCATGACTTGATAATCCAAACAATTGTTACATAGTTTTTTATAATAAATTGATGCGATATGCACAAAGAAGGCAAAGGAAACAACATGTTGTTTCATCAAGTAGTGCTTACAAACATAGAATGTATCAAAGGACTTTGTGCATCGGGCGTGATGCACATCGTGCACACTGCGCATGCCAAGAATAATTTCGTTCTTTCGTATGCATGGCCCATCGTATGCGGTATAGGAAGACTTTTTCATCCCTCATTTCCCTTAACAAAATGGTTAGTGCTGTAAACAGGTCGTGCCAGGCCTGCACATCCATGGCCCGCTTGGCCGATAATTCACAGGCCGTGCTGACACAGCCCAACACTGTCACAGGTCATGCCTTGTGTCACCCATGAAATTCGGACACATGAGTCTAGCGAACTATTTTTTTATTTTTTATATGCTAAAAGGGGTATTTTTTATATGATGTCGAAAGTTTAACCTTTTTATATCCTAGCATCATATGTAATGAACTAATAGGGAATTTGGTAGCAGGTAATCTATCAATATTATCGATAATTTAAAACGGCCTCATCGGATAATCTATCCTACACTAGAGTGGTAATCCAGATTATATCAGGGGAAGGTGGTTATCCACATCACCGGCTATGTTGTAATCTAATAAATTTTTCTTTTGATAAAATTGTCATTGCCTCTTTTGTAAAAATAAAACAATACCTTCCTCCAAACAAAATTATTCCCTTTTTTTCTCTCTTTTTTCTTGTCTCGCCGCTGTTATCTCTTTTCTCAAATCTCCAAACAAAAATATTAAAAAATTAATTATTTTTAAAATATAATAAATAAATTAAGATAATTGAAAGTTTAAGAATAAAAAAAATTGAATAAATGTTTAAAGATTAAAAATATATTTTAATCTTAAAAAATAAATCTAGTATCTTCTACTTATATATAAATACTTTGATTTAGGGGTATTTTGGGGTATTTTAAAAATTTTTAATAGATTTGATTTAGTATATGAATTTGATTTAGGGGTATTTTGGAAATTTGATGTTATATGACTGATAATCTATTTGTCATACCAAATACAGTAATCAATATTATTGTAACATTATCTGTGTATACCAAACACAGTAATCAATATTATTGGTAATCCATTTAATGATAATTTTTCTTGTAGGTAATTCATATTACCATTCAGGATTACTGACAATGCACTAAATGCAACCTAAAGGATTTAGATTGGCACATACGGCAATCGAAACCCATGCATATACTAGCATATAGAGGCCTATTAAGATCAGCGTCCTTATCGTTGTTGATCTCTGGTCTCCAAGTGAATTCTAGAACTAGAGCCATAAATAGGGAAACATTGATCTCGAAGCAAAGGTTTATTGCTTTAATAAAATGAGCAAAAATAAAAACAAAGAGAGGCTGAAATTTCCTAGTAAACTCTATTTGCTTCGTTAATCTCCATCTCCATGTGGAATTACCATCATCCAGAACTCTTCATCATCCAACATCCGTAACCAGATAAAAAGTTTATTAAATCTTATCCGTAACCAATAACTTTTACTGAATCCTATATCACAATATTGAGCAAAATTCCTTATCATACAATTCCATATCTCAAAGAAAATGCATGAACGAATTTCAGAACTTATCATCAGGCACCAGTCCTCTCTGCAGCATTTCATCATGAAGCCGAAATGCTTCTTTCAAGTTATCAGCAGTAATATAACCATCAACTAAGGTTGTATATGTAGATTTATCGGGTTGAATTCCTCTGTTGGTCATTCTCTTGAAGACCCAATCAGCTTCTTGCATTTTCCCTTGTTCACAAAAACCACTTATGATCACATTGCATGTGATCACATCAGGTAGCACCCCTTGATCATCCATTTTGTTAAGCAAGGCAAAAGCCTCCTGCATCCTTTCTTCTTTCACAAACCCGTGAATGAGAGTGTTGCATGTTATCCTATCAGGAAAGACCTTTTCCTCAATCATCCTTTGTAAAAATTCTTTAGCCTTTGATGCATTGCCCAATCGACAGTAACCTTTAATAATTGAGTTGTAAGTCACAATGTTAGGCAAGATTCCCTTTTCTGTCATTTCATCCCATAACCCAAAGGCTTGTTCCACTTCCCCCTTACTACAGTGGTAGTCTATTAGAATGCTATAAGTAATGTGATTGGGAAAAATTCCTCTATTGTACATATCATCCCACAACCCATTAGCCTTCTCCATGTCCCCTTCTTTGCACATACCATCAATCAAAGTATTGTAAGTAATGATATCTGGTTTCAAATTCCTCTCCAGCATCATATCAAACAATTTCAAAGCTTTCTCTATGCACCCATTTTTACAGTACCCATGTATGAGAGTTGTGAAAGTGCAATAGTCAGGTGCAACCCCTCTTTGCATCATTTCACTGAACAGCTCATCTGCCTCCGGTAGCCTCCGCTCCTTGCACATCCCATTCAAAATGGTATTGTAAGTGACCACATCTGGCATGCAACCATGATCTACCATCTCATTGCACATCTTGAGAGCCTCGGTGATCAAACCAATCTTGCAAAAACCACCAATAACCATAGTATAAATCACATTATCCAGAACCAAGCAAGCTGCCTTCATGTCTTTAAAACACTTTAGCACCCTACCCATATCCCCTTTCTTAGCAAACAAGCCTATCATAGCACTAAAGCTAACCATATCAGGAACAAGCCCTCGCTGCAACATTTCATCATAAATCCTCACTGCTTCCTCGACATCCCCTTCTTTACAAAACCTACCAAGAAAAACATTAAAAGTAGAAGTATTCGGCACCAATCCACTACCCACCATTTCTCCGAACATCTCTTTCGCCCTCTCATACTTCCCATTCTTACAGAACCCATTCAGAACAGCATTATAAGTCAGAACATCAGGCTTCAGTCCCCTTCCAACCATTGAATTTAGCAACTCCATGGCTTCTTCCAGACACCCCTTGCGACAACGTGCATCGATCAAGGTATTATAAGTCACGATATCTGGAAAAATTCCTTTTTCTCCATTTCCGACAACAACTCGTCGGCATCTTCGAACCTCCCACTCTTGCAGAAGGCGTTCTCCATGATATTAAAAGTATAGATTAGGTGGCTCATGTAGCCACGAGGGCAATTATGGTAAAATCAAAAGCTTAAGACGGCCCTACCACGGTATCCCTAAGTCAGCCGAATCGGCCCCGACCTTTCCTGATCGGCACCGCTCGGCCCCGGCATCTCCAAGTCGGCCGAGTCGGCCATGACCTTCCCTGGTCGGCTCCACTTGGCCCCGGCATCTCCAAGTCGGCCGAGTTGGCCCCGACCTTCTCCGCTCGGTCCCGCTCGGCCCCGGCGTCTCCAAGTCGGCCAAGTCGACCCCGACCTTCCTCGCTCGGTCCCGCTCGGTCCCGGTGTCTCCAAGTTGGCCAAGTCGAACCTGACCTTCCTTGGTCGACCCCGCTAGGCCTCAGCATCTCTAGGTCGGCTGAGTCGGCCCCAACCTTCCCTGGTTGGTCCCGCTCAGCCCCGACGTCTCTAGGTCGGCCGAGTCGGTCCCGACCTTCCCTGGTCGGCTCCGCTCGGCCCCGACCTTCCCTGGTCGGCCCCAGCATCTCCAAGTCGGCCAAGTCAGCCCCAACTTCTCAGTCGACCCCGCTCGGACTCGGCATCCTCAAGAGAGCCAAGTTGGTCCCGATTTTTTCAAGTCGACCCCAGGACGGTCCTGGCCGTTCAAGCCGCCATCCTTCTGGCCCGCACCGTCTGATATCGCTAGGCCAACTACCTACTGGCCACACCGCCGATGGGACCAGACCTAACTACCCGCTAGCTCCACTGACTGATTGGACTTGGCTCACCAACCACTGTTTTCTCCTCTCCGATGGGACAGGACACACCAACCGGCCCAGATTCACGCAATCCCCACAAACCCCATGGACATTCCTTTCTCACAGAACTCCACGTGGTCATGCAGGTGTCAACCACCTATAAAAGGGTAAGTCCACTCAAGGATCAGTTACGCAAACTTGCACACTTGTTACTCTATCACCCAAAGAGGGATCCCCCCTTTTTTGCGGACTCCTCTTGCCCCAAAAAGGACTCGTTTGAGCTCTTCCTCAGCTGTGACCTTGGTTGCTGACTTGAGCGTCGGAGGATCCTCACCGGAGTACCCCTCCGGTCTTGAGACTTTTTGCAGGCCATCCAGCTCGGCGAAGATTCGCTGATTAAGTAGTTCTCTTTTCCTGACATTCGAGACTGGCGCGCCAGGAAGGGGGACAATTTTTTGTGATACCTAGCGGTGAACTCTTACCCTCTCTTCTTTCTTCATCAAGTCATGGTGGTGACGCGAGCTCAAGATGCTTCCATCAGTTGTCCGATGGGGCATCTCCCACCGGCTAGGCAACAGGAGGTTAATCCCCTGCTGCCGATCTGCCTGTCACCTATCCGCCACCGGAGGTAGCTGCCCCTGCTGCGGAACAACTGGTGGCTCTCACCCAACAAGTCCAAACACTCATTGCCATGGTCCAAGGGCTTCAGCACCAGCAGTCCGTGGCCACCCAGCACCAAACCGCTCCCCCTACAAGTCAACAGTCTGCAAGAGGAGGCTCTCCTCAGCGAAAGGCCGGTCGTCATCAGGCTTCTCCTAGGAAGCCTCGCCGTGAGCCCCTCAAGCAGCCATGATCCCCTGACTGTGGCCCAAGCAAGCCTCCACCGAAGCCGCGATGCCAAGAGGAGCCACAGCAGAAGTCCCGCTTTCTACACCCGTCTCCATCTTCTTCTTCTTCCTCATCCTCTGAACCGTCCAGGAGGGCCCCGATGATCAACTGCCAGGCAGAGGAACGTCTGGACAAGTACCACAGTCGACTGGACGAGCTCTCCAGGAAGATCAACAACCAGCCGGAGGAGGAGTATGACACCTGTCCTCCCTACACCCGTCGAATACTGGAGGAGCCCGTCCCCTTCAGATTTCGTTTCCCTCAGATAGATCATACGATGGTACGATGGACCTTCTAGACCACCTCGAGAGTTACAAAGCCATGATGCAAGTCCAAGGTGCTACGGACGCCCTCCTCTGCAAGGCTTTCCCCGCCACCTTATGGAAAGCCACTCGCGCTTGGCACTCGTGCATGTCCCCCCTCACAGCATTGACTCTTTTCGAGACCTAGAAAGGACCTTTTTGTACATTTTGATGCCTGCTGGCCGAGGGTCGTGGACAGCTTCTTCTCCGCGCGCCAGAAGGAGGAGGAGTCACTGCGGGACTTTGTGGCCCGATTCAAGACTGCCGCCCTTGAAGTCTACCATCTGAACGATGCGGTGGCAACGCTAGCGCTGAAGCGGGGGCTCTTCCCATCCCGCTTCACCTTCTCTTTAGACAAGAAGCCCCCGAGCTCCTACTCCGACCTCCTTCTCCGGGCTTAGAAGTACATCTATGCGGATGAGGCCGACCTCACCCATCGAGAATCCTCAAGGAGCTCTAGCCGCAAGCCTGCTCAGCTCGAGCCAAGTGGACCCCCTCACCACCAGCGGCCCGATCCACCTCGCCGATCCGACAACAGGCGTCAGAGCCTCACCCCGTCGAGAGCGAGCTCACGCCCCTTCTCGCCCCTCGATCTCACATCCTTATAGAAATCGAGGGCGAGCCTTATCTCCAGCGATCTCCTCCTATGAAGAAAGGTCCTCCCCACGACAAGAGTCATTATTGTCGTTTCCATCGAGATTATGGCCACGACACCGACAGCTGCTACAGCCTGAAGCATGCCATCGAGGAGCTCATCCAATGGGGTTACCTCGACAAGTATGTTCAGAAGGCGCCCCAACCACTGCCGGCACTCATGGGGCCCCTACCCGCTCAGGCCGCTATCGATAACACCCCCATAGAGCAGATGGTCGGGATGGTGTCTTGGGGAGCGGCTTCCTCACTTAAGCGGCCGAGAGGGGAGGAGGTGCTGGATGATGTAGTTCCTCGGGGGGGGGGGGATCGGCAAGTGTTGAAAATGTAAATAATGAAGGCATCATCGTCTCCATGACGATCGCCCAATACCCTGTAAAAGGATATTAGTTGATAGTGGCAGCTTAGTTGACATCCTTACCTATGACGCATTTGTTAGGATAGGTTTATCTGTTGACTCTCTTTAGCCCATGGCAAACCCTCTAGTCGGGTTCACAGGGGATTCAGTAAGGGTTGAAGGCAAAATATCCTTGCCTGTGATGGCCGGACACCGCCATATCAAAGCACAGTTATCATGAAGTTCTTGGTTGTACGAGTCCCCTTGGCGTACAACACCATCCTCGGGCGCCCAGGTTTAATCTATTGGATGCAGTCATCTCCACCCGACATCTGCTGGTGCAGTTCCCTACTAGTAAAGGTGTCAGAGAAATGATAGGCGAAGTCAGCTCAGTCCTGCCTTGTTATCACGCAGCGTCAAGTCCCCAGAGGGCCAAGCCAGCTTTAGAGGCGCCCGACCCCAGGGATTCCAGCAAGGGGGGAGAACCGGTCGAGCGCCTCCTAACCTTCCCCTCAGGACAACCCAGCAAAGACTATGCATATCGGCGGACTCCTCCCCCCAGAAGACCATGATCGCCTCCTAACCTTCCTGCGGGCCAATTCGGACATTTTCACTTAGTCAGCATCCGACATGCCCGACATCCTCCCAGAGGTGATCACCCACAAGCTCAATATCGATCCGAAACACCGTCCAATCCGCCAAAGGAAGAAAAGCTTCACTCCTGAGCGGCAAAAAACTATCGATGAGGAGGTCAACAAGCTGCTCAGCGCCGGCCACATCTAAGAGGCGCATTACCCCAGCTGGTTGGCTAATGTGGACATAGTGCGAAAGGCAAACGGGAGCTGAAGAATCTGCATCGAATTCACCGACCTCAACAAGGTGTGTCCAAAAGACAGTTTTCCCCTGCCAAGGATAGACCAGCTAGTAGATTCCACCTCCGGCCATAAGTTCCTTAGCTTCATGGATGCCTTCTCTGGATATAACCAAATAAGGATGGACTCCAGCGACGAAGAGCATACCTCCTTTGTGATGGAGAAAGGCATTTATTGCTACAAGATGATGCCCTTCGGTCTTAAGAATGCAGGGGTGACCTATCAAAGATTGATGAACAGGGTGTTTCAAGACCAGCTAGGCCAGAACATGGAGGTCTATGTAGATGACATGCTGACCAAGAGCGCCCACGCTTCTGATCACGTTCTGGCCTGGAAGAGACTTTCAACAACCTCCGTCGCTTTCAAGTCAGGCTAAACCCAAAAAAGTGTGCCTTCGGGGTCACGATGGCAAGTTCCTGGGTTTTATGGTGACTCAGCGAGGGATCGAGGTAAACCCAGAGAAGATCAGCGCCATCCTCAACATGAGGCCACCATCCAGCAAGAAAGAAGTGCAACGACTAACGGAGAGGGTGGCGGCTCTAAGTCGTTTCCTCTCTAAATCAGTCGAAAGGTGCTTGCCCTTCTTCAAGGTCCTGCGGAAAGTGAACAGCTTCGAGTGGATGGACGACTGCCAGAAAGCCTTCAACGGGATGAAGGCGTTTCTGTCTTCTCCACCGCTCCTGTCTAAGCCAAGGGACGGGGAGAGTCTTTTTCTCTACCTTGCCGCCACTCCAGAGGCCGTTAGCTCAGTCTTGGTGCGTCTCGACGCTGACGGAACCTAGAGGCCTGTTTATTACGTGAGCAAGGTGCTCCACATGCGGAGGTCAGGTATTCCAAGGCAGAAAAAATTATCTTCGCCCTGATTGTCTCTTTTCGATGTCTTCGCCTGTATTTTCAAGCCCATCCCATTGTGGTGCTCATAGACCAGCCCTTCGAGCCATCCTGGCTCGTTCGGACACCTCAGGCCGACTCGCCAAGTGGGCTATCAAGCTGGAAGAGTTCGACCTCTCCTTCCAGGCATGGCCGGCTCTGAAGTCCCAAGTCCTGGCTGATTTCCCGATCGAGTGAACTTGGGTAGATGGGGTGACCGAGGAGGCTTCAGTGGAGAAGCATGAGCCCAGGCCGAGCGACGATGGAGAGACCTAGATCCTCCATGTGGACGGCACGTCAAACTCTCAGAGAAGCGGTGCCGGCCTCATTCTTGTAGGACCAAGTGGAGAGAGAATAGAATGCGCCCTGCGGTTTCTATTCGAAGCCACCAATAATCAAGTCGAGTACGAGGCCCTGCTGGTAGGATTAAGGCTAGCCCGAGAATTTAGGATAAGGCGTCTCAGAGATTTCACCAACTCGCAACTCGTCTCCGAACAAATCAATGGAGAATACGAGGCGTGTGACCCTGCAATGACCCAATACCTGAGCAAGGTTCAACTCTTGGTCTCCCTGTTAGTTTATTTCTACATCAGCTACATTCCCCGAAGCAAGAACGCCAAGGGTGACACCCTTTCCCTCCTGGCTACCTCCACCGACAGCATCACAAGGGATGCCTACATCGAACACCTAGAAAGGCCCAGCATAGAAGACAGCGAGGAAGTCTTCCCGCTCACCCAAGAGCCGACATGGATGGATGCCTACGTTTGCTATCTCACTGATGGCACCCTCCCCGATGATCGCAATGAAGCCAGGCTACTCAAGTGAAGGGCCTCCAAATTTGTCCTCGTAGATGGACATCTATACAGAAGGTCGCTCTCCTACCCCCTGCTCAAATGCATGGGACCCACCGATGCCGACTACATTCTCAGGGAAATCCATGAAGGCATATGCAGAAATCACCTAGGGGGTAGGTCCCTAGCCCAGAAGGCCCTTCGTCAGGGATACTTCTAGCTCACCATGAAGGAGGATGCTGCCAAACTGGTTCAGGAGTGCGATGGTTGCCAGCGCCATGCACACATCCTGCATCAGCCGTCTATCCCGCTGAACCTACTTTCGGCCCCTTGGCCCTTTGCTCAGTGGGGAATGGACATCCTCGGGCCATTCCCCCCAGCTCCAGGACAACGGAGATTCTTGCTAGTAGCCATCGGCTACTTCACCAAGTGGGTCGAGGTCGAGGCGCTGGCTAAGATCACCGAAAGTAAGGTCAAGCCTTCTTCTGGAAGTCGATCATATGCCGCTTTGGCCTACCTCACATCCTCGTCACGGATAATGGCCGCCAGTTCAACAATGATGCATTCAAGGCTTTCTGCGACGAGCTAGGTATTCATCATCGATTCACCTCTGTCGGCCACCCTCAGACCAACGGAGAGGCCGAGGTCATGAACCGCACCATTCTCAAAGGGCGCAGGACTCAGCTAGACGGATCCAAAGGTCGATGGGCAGAGGAGCTTCCCAGTGTGATATGGGCTTACCACACGACCCCAGGGCCTCGACAGGCGAGACCCCCTTTAGCCTCGTCTTCGGATCCGAAGCTGTCATCCCCATCGAGATCAGACTGCCCAGTCCGCATGTGGAGTCCTTCAATGAGGAAAATAATTCCACTGATATGAGCCAACCTAGACTTCATCGACGAGGCACATGACCGGGCGAGGCTACGTATGGCGACCTTCCGTCAGTGGACAGCTATGTACTACAATGCCCGAGTTCGTCCCAAGGTCTTTCGCCATGGAGATCTGGTTTTGAGAAAGGCTGAGGTATCCAAGCCTACAGAGGGGGGCAAACTGTCCCCCAACTGAGAGGGTCCTTATCGTGTCGCCGAGACACTTCACCGAGGAGCATACAGACTAGAAGAACTAAACGGACAGCCCATTCCACGTACCTGGAATGCGGATAACCTCTGCCAATGCCACAGCCTACTCTCCCTTGTATCCAAGAACCAGATCTTGGAAAAGGAGCTCGCCGGCATTGCAGCCCACGGGACACCACTCAGCCCCGGCACATAGGTGCCCCCCGAGTCGGTTAAGACCCTAAAGGCTCCGTACCTGCCGAGTCGTCCCTTGGACGGTACACAAATACCCGAGCAAGTTCTAAAGGAGCTCGCCGGCATCGCAGCCCATGGGACACCACTCGGCCCCGGCACTGAGGTGCCCTCGAGTCGGTTAAGACCCAAAAGGCTTCGTACCCGCCGAGTCGCCCCTCGGGCGGCACACAAACCCTCGAGGTGGTTCTAAAGGAGCTCGTCGGCGTTGTGGCCCACGGGACACCACTCGGCCCCGACATGTAGGTGCCCCGAGTCAGTTAAGACCCTAAAGGCTTCGTACTCGCCGAGTCACCCCTCTAGTGGCACACAAACCCCGAGGTGGTTCTAAAGGAGCTCACCGGCATCACGGCCCACAAGACACTACTCGATCCCGGCACGAAGGTGCCCCCCGAGTCGGTTAAGACCCTAAAGGCTCTATACCTACTGAGTCGCCCCTCGGGTGGCACACAAAACCCACAGGTGGTTCTAAAGGAGCTCGCCGGCATCGCAACCCATGGAACACCACTCGGCCCGGCACGGAGGTACCCTCCGAGTTGGTTAAGACCCTAAAGGCTCCGTACCCACCGAGTCACCCCTTGGACGGCACACCAACCCCCGAGGTGGTTGTAAAGGAGCTCTCCGGCATCGCAGCCCACGGAACACCACTCGGCTCCGACACGGAGGTACCCCCCGAGTCAGTTAAGACCCTAAAGGCTCCGTACCCACCGAGTCACCCCTCGGGCAGCACACAAACCCCCGAGGTGGTTCTAAAGGAGCTCGCCGGTAACGCGGCCCATGGAACACCACTTGGCCCCAGCATGGAGGTGCTCCCCGAGTCGATTAAGACCTTAAAGGCTCTGTACCCACCGAGTCGCCCCTCGGGCAGCACACAAACCCCCAAGGTGGTTCTAAAGGAGCTCGCTGGCATTGCGGCCCACGAGACACCACTCGACCCCGGCACGAAGGTGACCCTCGAGTCGGTTAAGACCCTAAAGGCTCCGTACCCACCGAGTTGCCCCTCAGACGGCACACAAACCCCCAAAGTAGTTCTAAAGGAGCTTGCCGGCATCGCGGCCCATAGGACACCACTCGGCTCCGGCACAGAGGTGCCTTCCGAGTTGGTTAAGATCCTAAAGGCTCCATACCCGCTAAGTCGCCCCTCGGGCGGCACGCAAACCCCCGAGGTGGCTCTAAAGGGACCCGCTTGGCCCCCGGCATTTCTAAGTTGGCCGAGTCGGCCCCGACCTTCCCTGGTCAGCCCCACTCGGCCCCCAGTGTCTCCAAGTTGGCCTTGACACTGAGTTTCCCTCGGATCATTCTAAGTCCTTAGAAGATTCGTGCGCAGACGAATCTCCCTTCAAATAGCCTGTGACAACCCAAGGCATCTTAAGCAACCTTCCACACGGCTGGCTTATCTCTTGAAGACGCATCCAAGCATTGACAAACCTAAGACTATGATTCAGCCACGGCATCATCAACAAGTGCAATGTTCAAAATAGAAAACATCTCAGAAGGAAGGCTCCTCCTCATTAACAAGTACGGGGCCCATCTTATTGTTAGTTGCAAAATAAA
Source organism: Calamus simplicifolius (assembly GCA_900491605.1). Classification (NCBI taxonomy): domain Eukaryota; kingdom Viridiplantae; phylum Streptophyta; class Magnoliopsida; order Arecales; family Arecaceae; genus Calamus; species Calamus simplicifolius. The sequence continues at coordinate 163,807 of UESW01002621.1, read as the reverse complement.
TATTCAACCCAAAGTGTTGGCCCAGATGGCAACCAAGAGGGGGGGGGGGGGGGGTGAAATGGGTTCTTTAAAAAATTTAACTTTTTTTTCTTTAAAAGCTATTGGCTTTAAGATAAATGAAATTGAATGCAATGCAAATATAAAGCACAAACAAGGAGATAGAGATAGAGATAATATAAGCATGGCAAACACAAAGATTTTTATAGTGGTTCGGTGTATCCAACACCTACGTCCACTCCCAAGATTTACTTGGGTCCACACTATAATCGACTTGATTACAGTCGAGTTGTTTCCAAGATCACAACTCACAACTTGTTGTTTTACCCAGGATCACAACGAACCCAGCCGGTTTTTTGGGCTCACCAGCACAAAACCCTAAACTCAAGCTAAACTTGCTTGACCCGAGGTATACAACCTCCACTAGTTCAATCCTCCTGATTGAACCAGCAAAAACAAGATAGAATAATGTTTAAGATATAAGACAGCTCCTTAAATGAGCAAATATTCAAATAAATGAACAAGGTTTTAGAAAAGCCTGTTTGAAGTGGATTGGATTTGAGCTTTTCTTCTTTTCTTCTTTTCCTCTTCTCTTTGGAGATGTTGAATCAGGCCTCAGCTTTGATTCGTTGCAAACGTTGCAGATGAGAAGTTGAAAGATCTTCAAAACAGAGCTTTTTCCCTTTTTGTGAATCCTTTGATTTTTCAAACTTTGAACGCCTTGGATTCTTCTTTGAGCTTTTTGAAGTGGAAGGATTTGAATTTGAGTACTTCTCTCTTGGATTTCAGGCTCAAGACTTCTCGGATTTTTGATTTGGATAATCTCCCTCTTTTTCTTTTTTTTTTTCTTTTTGTTCTTTTTTTTTTAAACGGGCATTCTTCCGTTTTTATAAATTTTCTTCAATCCATTTTTGGGATGAAACTAGTCATTGGAGTGTACCTGAAAACAAAATATATCGGTTAGAAGTTAGGTAAAAAGGAAATATTACCGTAGAGCTGATCTGGCATTTTAAATTTTTGTCCCAGACAGGTTGTAGTTGGCTCCAACTTTTCAGGTGTCGGCTCCAAGTCGTTTATCCAAAAAGAAAGTTCTGAGTTCATTGAGAAGTCGGCTCCGAAAAAGTTAGGTGTTGGCTCCAGAATACTGTGTGTGTCGGCTCCAAGATGCTCAAAAACAAGCATTCTATCCCCGCATCGGAGTCGGCTCCAGACACTGTAAGTGTCGACTCCGAACTCTAGGTGTCGGCTCCAAAACTCTAGGTGTCGGCTCTGGGTTTGAAACTTTGAAACTTATGATTTGCAATTGATTCAAAACTCATTTCTTAATACCTTTAAATCGATCAAATATTTTTAAGCGCTGAAACACTTGTGAAATCCATTAGTAATCAAATAATATACTTAATTCCTTTATTAATCATCAAAATCAATAATTGGGTCAACAATCTCCTCCTTTTTGATGATTATAAATATTGAGTATATGCAAAGTATTCTTTAAATTAAAATGTTCAAGAAAGTGATCCTCACAAGCAAGCTCTCCCTGAATAAGGTAGCTCCCCCTGTGAAGTTCAAATTATCAATTGTATCTCCTATTGCTTTACATATTTATCAATTGTTCTTCATATTTGATACCAATTAAATAAATGCCAATTAAAGCATAACCAATTAATGCATATACGACATAACTTTCTCCCCCTTTTTTGTAATCAACAAAAAGATAAAGAAAAGTTAAGTCAAAGATAAACTTGATAGATCAAAGGATAATTTCATTTCATTGAAGTCAAGTATTACAAAAAAGAAATTATACTTTCATTACATCAAAATTTAAACTTCATTACATCAAAAACTAAATTTTCATTACATCAAAACATTAAACAAAATAAAAACTATAAGTTGGTTCTAATGATCCTTGTCAAATGATCTAGAATCTTATGCATTCCATCACTCTGAGTGGCTGCAAATTCTTTCAACTTTCTATCAACAAAAGAGCAAGCAGTCTTGATTTTATCTTGAAGCTCTGCATTGCACTTTGAATAGGTCTCATAATCTTCACATATGTCTTTAAGTTCTTCAAATATATTCTTCAAATCACTACTTAAAGATCCAGTAGAGGAGCTAAGAGTAGATTCTATTTTGGCAATCCGATCATCTAAGGAATAAAGTGTTTCTTTAAGATTCATAAATTTGTTATCAAACTCAGTCTTCAGTTCATCCTTCTGAGCAGCAAGCAATCCTTTGAGTTGCTCCATTTGAAGGTCTGAAAATCCAACTGATGAAGAGGATGGCTAAACATGAATTTGAGCAGGTGCAGGGGCAGGAACTGGACTCCTCGGCTGTGGTGAGGGAACCCTCATAGACGGACCAGCCTCACAAGGTGTAGAATGTCTAGGCTCAGGGGCTCTCTCATCCAAGTTACCTTTCCTTTCCCATTGCCCGTTCATCTTTACAAATCCCATCCTATGCAAAGTGGCCAACCTGTAATAGTCAATGTGTCTCAGGTTCTTGGAGGGTTCATTGTCCAAAATTACAACCCCTTGGCTTCTAAATACCATAGTTAAAACCATGCCATAGGGTAGTGACGATCTTCTCTTCCCTCCGGCCTCTGCCATATAGAATATCATCATAGCAGCTAAATTAATAGGTTGACCGGTCAAAATACTGTTCATCACAACAATGTCCCGCTCGGAGACATACTCAAAACGTACGGTCTTTGGGAACAAAATTATGCTGCAAATGTTATGTAGCAATCTTAATTCCAAGGGCAACTGATTAGCCCTAATTTCCTCAAATTCTTCAACATCTCTCCCTAACATCCTTGATAGTGTCGCTGATCTTTCACTGTGCACATCGGCTGCTAATCCGGTAATGGGGATGCTTAAGAGATTGCCTAATTTTTGAAATGTAAGATGAATCCATTTGCCTCTA
>UESW01002621.1:114539-160056 GCA_900491605.1 Calamus simplicifolius | reverse complement strand
GTCATATACTGGTGGTGATGAGAGCCACCATTTATCCTAGTCTTATAATTTTTTAGCGTAGTTAGTTGTTCAGATTGTGGTGTGAGGAGAAAGGCGAATTTTTTTCCTATTAGATAAGGGTTGGTAACTTTAAATATAAAAGCTGGTTTTTAGCTTGGTATTTGAGGCATACAAAAACCGAGTACAGTTTTATTTAAAACTTTTTCCCCCTCTAATTGTATTTTCTCTATAAGTTCTTATATTTCTTTTGGTGTTTATTCTTGGTAATCCTTCCGCAGGTGATCATTCTTCATGCTATCGATCTCTTTAGATATTTTATATGGCATTGGATCTAAGTTTTTTTTTTAAAAAAAAGTATTTTGAATGCAGTGACAGTTTATTATGTTTGGGATTTGATAAAAGTTCTAGGGCTTCATATGATTCATGGTGTTCAGTGCAAGTGTTTGGACTCTATCTGTAGTTTGTTGAACCTTATGCAAATCTCAATAGCCAAAATTTCTATCACTACAATCTTAAATTTTTTTTGAAAAGGTTGAACAATGCTTATCACTATTGTTTAAGTTCCTACGCCAAGTCATGTTTGACTGAGCTAGCTTTTTAGTTATCATAAATGAGAAAAATTCATGCATATTCAAGACATAAGGAAATCCTAAAAATGCTTAAGATAATCTTATTGATGGTTATTATCCTAAAAAAGGTGATCTAGTTATTCTTTAGTTTTCTTTTCAATTGAAAAGCTTTATTTTAAAATTGTTATAAAGACAATAAATGTTATGCGCAAGAAATATCGAGGTTTTTTTTGTAGTTCGAATTGTTTATGATGAGATGAAGAGTTGGATAGTATGTGGATATGGCTAGTTTCATTTGTTTGCAATAAAGAGCTGCACTAGCAAAGAATAAATTATGCTTGGGCATGATGATAGAATCGCATGATCAATCTAGATTATGAGTGCAAGGTTGCCATGCTGCATATGGCACAACGATGAGGTTGCATAGATGTGCATGGATCAAATTGGTTGGAGATCATGGATAATCAAGATATACAATTCAATGCAAGTTCATATTTATGTGCCAATACTACTTTATATAGGGGTTGGAAATTATGGCTGGTAGATGTTTGTTAATATTAGTTAGATGCTCAATAAAACATCGATCTGGCATTCGTTGGATGTTCAATGAAATAACGGTGATGGAATTAATGCATGGAGTTATTGCAAGATAATTAAGTATTATGTTGATTTTAACTGTTCATGAGACATTTGGAATGTTATGTTTTTAAAGCATAAGAAAAAGGTTTTGGATTTTGAGTGAATACTTGAGGGTGGAAAATATAGTTGGAATGGTGCAGGGCATGGGACCGCAAGTCAAAGGAAAAAGCAGGTGGGATGGAGAATCCTTTCATTAAGGTGCAAAAGTCCCCAAATATTGTTCAATGCTGGCTTGTTCAATGCGTGGTCTATCTATCTCTCTATGTGGTGGTGCTGCTGCTGTGAAGCCTGGTCATCGTACTGAATAAATAGATTGATCACACTTTTCATCTTAATTTATAGTGAAACCACCAAACAAGAAAGAATAAAATTGCACGTTCTGTTTAGGTGATCTGTCGAGATATCCCTCATCACCAAACAACATATGCAAGCAAACCATTGGTTGCATATGTTCATCATGCACACGTTCTCTGAAACTAATGAATCTCCTTTGGACAATGACATAAGCATGACCAAGATTTAAGCTTATGATGCACTTCAACCCTCTCATGTATCACAGCACATCGAGATTTCCTAATTTGATAGCAATATATATTGAATACTTGCAATCCTTACCTATACTACTTTTGAGAAATTTTCAAACCAACCCAATTCCAAGCAAACCATCTGAACCTCATACCTTACAAGGGGTTAAAGTGAAAACAAACAAAAAAAGTTATTGGTTAGTTCTATGTATCTATGTACGTATGTGACCTGAATATACAATCTCAGAATGCACAGGTCTCCCTTAATAAAAAAATATAGCCTGTGCACATCAACTAGCGAAGCCTTGGTTTCTATGAAAGAATATTATAAGATGAAAATAGCCGGCAAGAAGCCTTGATGTTCGAACTATCCTAATCTGAAATGAATACCTGTACTTGATGATTAAAGGATTCCATTTTAAATATCATTGAGAAGACTGGAAGCTATAGAAGTCAGCTTCCTTCTAGTTTCCCGGGCAATGTTCTTGAGGGAGGATATGTCCTGTGATACCTGAAAAACAAAAGGCAAGCACTGAATTAAATTCTGCAGCATAGCACAGTAATCTTGGTAATACTTCTACACTCTAATTTGATGGTTAAATTTCCATGGCAAAGAAACACCAGCAAATTGGACGATGAATCCTCACATGGAAATTTTTTAAATATTAGAACGTCATCCTCTCTACACTAATCTCAGATATTGGGCTCTGAAGTTCCAAAAATGACAACAAAGGATGCTTCAATAAAACTTTCATGTTAATTTAATTAAATGCTGATCATTTATGCCCCTCTTCATATACATGTTCCCTTTGCTATCAAGAAGGAGAATTTTTGACAATCTTATACATCATATATGTCACAAAAAAAAAAGCTTTTAGCAATTACCTGTAAAGAGATTCGGTCAACAAGGTAAATGGCAAGGACTGGTGAAGCGTCCTCCATACGCTGACCAAAAAGATTAGCTCTTGATATGGATGTTGAACCCTACGAGTGGCAACTTTAGAAAATCAGAAGTAATCAAACTGACAGATCAAAAGGTCCAAATTTTCAATATTTCAGAAACCATAACGTGAACAAAAGTGGCCTAAAATTATGGGTAATATATGCCACCTCAGAAGAGAATGTAATGATGTCACAACCTTGTTGATCTCCGCAGCTATATAAAAATAACAACAAATACATCATCACAGGTCACGAAAACAGGAAAATAATTATCCAAATCACAAGTAAAAATATGAAGCAATTTTTCTTTAAAAATTATTTGGATCAGTGGAGCACATACCGCACACCTTTGCAAGTATATTTGAGCCTCCTTATCACTTGCTTTGCTTTGTTCTGGTTACCAAAAAATTGGGCTGATGAGATAGATTTTGCTTTCAAAAACTTCTGTCTCGCCTCATTGCTTTCCTCTACCTAAGAAGTAAATAGAGAAACAACTGAAAGATAAAACATAGGGACTAGCTGGTATGGCTGACAAAAACAACCGTGAATCCAAACTGAACCTTAGTGGCCTATAGATCTATAAATGAATGGTTTAAAAAGATATGTGACCTAACTCATGCATGTTATCTGCAGTTTCTGTTAATAGATGATTGCAAGACAAGTTCCCAGCCATGATTGAAACAAATTACTCATCCAGAGAAAAATGTCAAGCTTCATTTGATACTTTCTTGCACAGATAGGACATGTAAAGCTGGCTAATGCAGTTAGGATGAGGATTGATGATTATGGTTATGTGAGTAATGCTGCAATTCAAGTATTGGATTTAGTCATTTAGAACAGGGTTTCAAGTGCCAATCCATGCAAAGCCAGGACTAGCAATAGGCATTAGTTCAGCATGGTTCTGTATTGCCACAGTGCAGAACACAGGTGCATCAGCACTGCACGGCACATGTCAGCATGGCAAAGCATGCCGATCACTATCTGGCATGACCAATTCCACAGACACTTAAATCCTTGATTAAATGCGGCATGGTACTTCAATAGTAAAGTGATTCAACTAATTTTGGACATGTTTCTTGGAAGTTTACAATCCTTGATGGACCAAACACATAATATGCCTGAAGTGAGTATTGAATGATTTAACTCACATTTATAGATCATGCAAAATATTAGAAACACTTTTGTATATATTGCTGAATTATTAAATTATGTTTGTGGATACGCATTGTCTGGTATACCCACATATTACCTGATATGGCCATAGAATCATGTGAGTCTATCCCTTGAAAATGGAAAATTGCTGTGCTGTTGGACACTACATGCAACACAAAATGTTGCAATTCCATTTGATTATGTTCTTGATGAACCATTTCTCCAATGTTAGAATTTTATTGTTAAAACCCATACCAAACTTGCTCCATAAATTTCAGGGAACCAAAGATCTAATTTCATCTTCTCTGACTGCCAATGTAATTCTAATTCCATTGTATATACAGGCTTCAGATCTGGAAGGCCATTGGCTGTATGTGGCAACTGAGATGCAACAGGTGATGAAGGATTGCTGGAATCTTCTGCAAAACTTTTAGCAACTTCTTTGGAAAGTATCTGCCTGTACAGTTCAGCTGCTCTTGATGTGTATTTTGCCTCAATTTTGCCACCATCTGTCCATCCATGCTGCTTAAAGAAAATGTGTGCACAATTGTTGCCCCCAAAAGTCATCATCTTCAGCTGTTCTGGGCTCCACGAGTCCAGATCTGTAGATCTTAAGGCATTAAATAGAAGACTTAGAATAGTAAAATGCAGAACTTCCACAAAATCTTCAAGTTGCTAAATTATTCAAAAAAGATTCATGCATACAAACATTGACAGCAATAAACCAGAAATTTAGAACAATAAGCCAGAATTATTGACTGTGCCACATAGTCAGACTTAGTGATGGAAAATAATAATTCTAGATTTCATATTATTCATGTAAAAAAAAGCAAAGACAACAAAGAGGAAGCGTACCTGGATTCATAAGTCTTGACGGCTATGGGTTGTGATCTTTCAAAGGAAGACCCCTCATTTACAGATTTTTATCGTATTACTCTTTGATGGGGATAAGAGAATACGAAATCCTCTTCTGCGATTCTTCGTCTCCTTCGGGAACCATAACCCCCCTTTAAATAGGCTAATTTCTAATTTGGCCCCTCATCAAATTAGAAATAGCATATAGATATCTACAAAATAATTTTTTATGACTATTATGCCCTTAGCCACTTTATACCAAATTGATCAATTTCTTGGCTAATCAAATAATGACGTTACATTTGTCATGACATGTGTGGCCCCCAAATAATTGTTTAAAATTTCTAACAATCTTCCACTAGACCACATATGTATCCTTATAAATGTGTTAGATTTTATGAGTTCAAAACTTTGTCATTAGAAACATAAGGCATATCAGAATAATCTCGTCCATTAGTTGAATCAATATCGGACCAAAGCGGTTTTCATTAAATCAATCTTAACTAGACCTATCAATGATCACTAACATTAACACAACCAAACAACAAAGATCAATCATGAAATGTGTAGCATGAAAATCACATGAATATGATAAGTACATGTCGATTTTCAACTAGTTCAACCTTACTGTAGTGAGATCAACTTGACTTTATTGTACAAAGTGTAATAAACTGAATGCCTTAACTTTATTTCTGATCAGAAAAATTGTCCATAACATAAAAGTGTTTATACACACAAAAATAAACATAGAACATAATACACACAAATGATAAACTCCCACTAAATTTGAGATTCACTATATTCTAGAATGCCCATACTTGCTGTATGCTCATGAAAGACCTTTGGAGGAACCCCTTTCGTAAGAGGGTTCGCAATCATGGAGTTTGTTCCCAAATATTTTATGTAGATCTATCCACTTTGTACCCTTTCTTTAACAACTAGGAACTTGATATCAACGTGTTTGGACTTTGATGAGCTCCTATTATTGTTAGAATATAAGACTGTTGATATATTATCACAATAAATCTTTAGTAGTCTTTCAATTTCTTTAACTATTCGTAGTCCAGTGACAAAATTTTTAAGCCAAATTCCATGGTTGGATGCCTTAAAACATGCTACAAACTCTATTGCCACAGTGAAAGATGCAATAAGAGTCTGTTTGGCACTTCACCAAGAAATTGCAGCACTAGCCAACAAATAGATGTAGCCCGTAGTGGATTTTTTACTATCTTGGCATTCAGCAAAATCTAAGTCAGAATACCCAATGATCTCTAATTTGTCTGACCTCTTATATGTGAGCATGTGGTCCTTTGTTCTCTTCAAATACCTTATGACTCTTTTGGTTACTTTCCAGTAATCCATACCTGGGTTGCTTAAGTACCTACCTAGAACTCCAACAATATATGCAACATCTGGACGTGTACATACTTGAACATACATAAGACTCCCCATAGCGGAAGCATAAAGAATTTTCTTCATTTCTGAATCTCTAAATTTCCTTTAGGATATTGACTAAGACTGAACTTGTCCCCTTTGGCAACTAGGGTATCTTCTGATTTACAATCTTGCATGCCAAACCTTTTGAGAACCTTATCAATACAGGCCCTTTATGACAATCCCAAAATATCCCAAGATCTATCTCGGTATATTTGGATTCCTATTATAAAGGATGCAATACCAAGATCCTTCATCTCAAAATTTTTTGACAAATTTTTTTTGATTTCATGCAATATACCTATATCATTAGTGGCAAGCAGAATGTCATCAACATACAATACTAGAAAAATACACTTACTCCCACTGAATTTATGATACACAATCATCAACAATATTCATCTCAAAACTGAATAAGAAAATTATCTCATGAAATTTGTGGTACCACTGACGGGATACCTGTTTAAGCCCATAGATGGATTTCTTTAATTTGCAAACCATCTTCTTTGGGTCTCCAGACCAAAGTTTTTTGATTCCTCGATATAAATCATTTCAACAATGTCTCCATTGAGAAACATTGTCTTTACATCCATCTGATGAAGCTTCAAATCATAGTGTGCCACAAGATCCATGATTGTCCTAAAGGAGTCCTTCGTGAAAATTGGAGAGAAGGTCTCCTTATAGTCAATCCCTTTCTTTTGAGTATAACCCTTTGCCACAAGACAAGCCTTATACCTCTCCACATTACCTTTAGAATCCCTTTTAGTCTTAAATATCCATTTATAACCAATGGGTTTCGTACCTTCTGACAATGGGATAAGTTTCCAAACTTTATTGTCTTGCATGGACTTATATTCTTCATTCATTGCTTCGATCCATTTATTGGAGTTTGAGTCCTGCATGGCTTAAGAGAAGTTGATTGGATCTTCTTCCATCATGCCATCATTCTCCTCATGTTCTTGGAGAAATACTATATAATCATCTGGAATGGCACTTCTCCTTTGTCTTGTGGATCGTTGCAATGGCAATGGCTCTTGTAATACTTGATCTTGAGGATGTTGAGTTTGTTCTTCATGAACAGTTTGCGTTTGTTCAATAGAAACAACCTCCTCGTCTTGATTGGGGATATGGATGACAATATCTTTATGAGGCTCCAAATTTGTTGCATCAGTAGCAACTGTATGAATTGGATCATAAATTGATAGCAATTCTTTCTCAAAGATAAAGTTCCTAACCTTATTTCTCCTCCCAAACTCGATATCCTCAAAGAATATTGTAATTCATGTTTCAAAAATTATCTTTAATTTGGGATCATAAAATTTATACCCCCTTGATCACTTAGAATACCCAATAAAGTAGCTGCTAACAGTTCAGGATTCTAATTTCATTTCATATGGTCTATAAGGCCTTTCCTCAGCTGAAAAATCCCACACATGAAAATGGTTTAGACTTGGCTTTCTATCTATCCAAAGTTCATAAGGTGTCTTTGCAGCTACTTTAGTTGGTAGTTGGTACCCTATTAAGAATGTGGGCTGCAGTTTTTAGTGCCTCTCTCTAGAGTGACTCTAGTAAGGTAGAATGACAAATTATACTCCTTACCATATCCTTAAGAGTTTTGTTTCATCTTTCAGCTACACCATTCATGATAGGTGTCCCAAGCATGGTGTACTATGGAACGATTCCACACTCCTCTAGGTATTTGGCAAATGATCCTGAACGTTGTTCACCTGATTGTCATATCTTCCATAATATTTACCTCCACGATCAGATTTAACCTTTTTTATGCTTTTGTTAAGTTGATTCTCAACTTCAACCTTAAATGATTTGAAAATGTCAAAACCTGTGATTTTTTATGAATAAGAAATATGTATGCATATCGAGAATAATCATCAATGAATGATACAAAATATTATTGACCATTCCAAGATGGTATTGAAAATGGTCCACAAATGTATGTATATATTAATTCCAATACATCCATAGCTCTATATGCATCATATTTTTTGACTTTGGTTTGTTTTTCTTTTATGCAATTAGCACAAACATTAAAGTCTATGAAATCTAAAATTATATCTGACACAAGTCATTGAACTCTATTTCTAGAGATGTGACCTAGCCGCTTGTGCCACAATGAACCTGAGTTTGCAATATCTAGTTTGCGTTTAGTACCTCTTGATTTCAAATTTAATGATTCACTATATGAGGCTACTATATCAAGCAAATATAGATTGTCGTAAGCAATAAGAGATCTAGTACCAACAATATTGAAATTTAAAGACAATACAAACTGATTGTTTCCAAATGAACAAGAGTATCCAGATTTGTTCAAGTAAGAAACAGAAACCACATTTCGTCTAATAGGCGGTACAATAAAAGTGTCTTTTAAATCTAAATAATGATCAAGACTTAATAACAATCTAAATTTACCTCAGAACAAACCAAAGTTAAAAACATACCTTTCTTTGCCCTTTAGGCATGGTACTTGGCACATTCCTTCTTCATGTGTCCAGGTTTTCCACAAAAGAAGCAAAGATCAACCTTATTTTGCTTCTTTTGGGTTGGACCCTTCACAGCCTCATTCTTGGATGATTCAGATTTTTTTTTTTATTCTTGTCCGTGAAGGTGCTTGCCAAGTGGGCACTCTCAGTCCTTTCTTGCATCAGTCTTTCTTCCTCTTGAATACAGTAAGAGATCAGTTCATTCAATGACCATTTTTTCCTTTGGCAAATATAACTAATCTTGAATTGATTAAACTTGTGCTAAAAGAGAGATTATAACCAAATGCACAAGTAAGTCCTCAGAGATCTCGAGCTTGAGAGCCTTAAGTTTTGATGCAATGTTGGACATCTTTATAATGCACTCTCGTACATTCCCCTTGCCTTTGTACTTCATGGTGATTAAGCGTTGTAGCAAAGTGCTAGTTTCAACCTTATCGCTCTTTGCAAAGTATTTCTTAATTTCAGTAAGAAAATCTTTGGCATCAGTAATCGCATCGGATACTACTCCTTTGAAAGCCTCAGGAATGCCCCTCTTTATGATCATCAGACTCATGCGATTTGAATGATCCCACTTCTCATAGTGTCTCCTTTGATCAGAGGTACTAGAGTCCAAAAGAGAAGGAGGTCGCTCCTCCCTTAACACAAGGTCTAGATCCATGCATCCCAGGACAATAAGCATATTTTCTTTTCAGTCCTTAAAATTTGTGCCATTAAGGACTAGTACCGAACTCAAATTGGTAGATATTGTAGCAAGTGTTGAAAAATAAAATTACCATATAAATTTACTCACATAAATGTCCAAAAAACTAATCATTAACAAATTTAAATAATAATAAAACCCATCTTATGATACCTAGTGCAAACATTAATACTAAGTCTTTGGACAGTAATATTAATTGCTAGTGGTACCTTATTGTAATGATCAAATACTGACAATAATGTATGTTAAATAATAAACTCATCTTTGGATTAATTTATTATTCATATGTACAATCTTATAATTGTCACATGCTTACCATCACAGGAATGTATGCAATCCAGCCAAGTATCAACCTTCCTTTGGGCCGGTTAATACTCACATGAATTACACATACAAGCAACATTTAATATTTTTCTTGAGTTATCTACCCAAGAGAGGTCACTTTGGTGACTTTTTGTTTCAATTGGCTCATTTAAAATGTTAAACAATATGCATCACATATTAAACCATAGTCATTATTTGAATTTTGAAAAGCTTGAATTTTGAAACTTCAATTTCTTGAAACTTGTGATCTAAATCAGAAAACAATTAGTTTCAAAGCCTCTAATGTGATGCACAAATTAACCTGGAATAATGGTCAGGGCTTTGGATCGGAACCAAAAGATTCCAGATTCGATTTTTGTGAGCACCTTCCTGTTTCCTTTTTCGGTATAAATGCCAAAATCCTTTTTTTAATAGATAAATACCAAAAATTTATCCTTTAATGAATAAATACCCTTTTCAATGGATAAATACCGAATCCCTTTAACAACAAATCATGCATGCTCCAGATCATTAGAAAACAATAGCAGAAATATAAAATATGCATTCTAATCATTTCATAACTCAATCGTATCATACATGAACAGATATGGAAGGCTCTGATACCACTTGATAAAAAATAATCATTTCAGATTTCATATTATGTATATAAAAAAGATAACAAAGAGGAAGCAGACCTGGATTCATAAGTCTTGATGGCTATGGATTGTGATCTTCCAAAGGGAGGTCCCTCATTCATAGATTTTTACCGTATAATCTTTGATGAGGATAAGAGAATACGAAACCCTCTTCTGCGACGTCTCCTTCGAGAACCAATCCTCCTTTAAATAGGCTAATTTCTAATTTGGTCCCTCATCAAATTAGAAATAGCATATAGGTATCTACACAATGGTTTTTCATGATAATTATGCCCTTAGCCACTTTATACCAAATTGATCAATTTCTTGTCTAATCAAATAATGACGTTACATTTGTCATGACATGTGTGGCCCCCAAATAATTGTTTAAAATTCCTAACACTTAGGTTATTGAAAGAGTAGTGGTGCATTAAAAATTAAGTTTGGACAGAGTTAAATAAAGTGGGACAGTTGAAAGAACTGATATTAGCTTTTTTTGAGTGCTTTGGGCTATTTAGTGAGACCAAGAACATAAGGACTAAGGATATGTCATTGCTCGAAGATGCTGCTTAGAGCTTATGGCATTTGAGAAAGACTTAAAACATTATCTTCAGTGGAAATAGAAAAAAATAAAAGCTTTGTTTCAAAGTTCTATGTGATAGAGATATAGACTAAAAGATATGCTTTATGTTATGTCTTTACATTTTTAATGAGAATTCATTTTGAGCAATGTGTGCCATTTACTATATATATGTGCATGTGTCTAGTATTCACAAAGAGTATTTGATCTAGTGTGTAGAGTACGGCTTACAAACAGAAGACTAGATCATCGGTTCTTTTGGAATACAAGTTTATTATTCACAGTTTTAGATGGAATTGGACACACCATCAGTAGAACTATAGCACAAATTTTAGTAGGTCTGTCTTGACTACGGGGAATGGTTTATTCTAACTATTTGTGCTAGTACACTTTGTGTGTATTGAACAGGACCCAGTTGAGTTGATTATTTTATACTGACTTTATAAATAATTTAGAACTCATGAATATTATGATTACTTATGCTCTTAATCTGAATTCTATTACTAGACACGTGTATGTAGTGATTATTGCTTTGATTACACATAGAGTGAGATTCTATATGAGTCAATAATCTCAGTGGGTTGGGCAATAACATTATATATATGGTGAACATTAATAGTTGAAGGAATCCACGTTCGGTTAATTTGGACAGATGATATCCCCTTGAGAAAGCTTATAAGTTTTGATCGTATCAAATCTTGCAAGTGAATTTTGAATCCGATACGTCAAATAAGTTAAGTGGATAAGTCTCAAGGATAATAAAGCCAATTAAATTATATTGTCAGTATTTAAATTTAATTGGTGGATATCTGTAATCTTAACGTGGGGAGATAATAAGTATTTAATATTAAGGCTCGAAAATATAAATTCGAATATGATTAGGAGTACAATTATAATTCTTTAGTGGAATGAATTATAATTTACGTAATTAAATCCTAACCCGGGATAGGATTAGGAGATTTAATTACGTGGGAAGTCCTTTTCATATTTGCCTATTTGGTCCCTGTTGTAGCCCTATAAATACCCTCTCAATTGGTTGCTAGGGTTAACGCTTTTGAGAAAAAAGAAAAGCAAGAAACCCTAGGTCGGCCGAGAGAGATCCCACCATCTTGTGAGAGAAGCAGGTATTTCAGGAATACGGCGGAAGGCCAAAAGGTTAAGGTCGAGCAATCAAATCAAGTGTTCCAGCGTTCAAGTCTGAAGGTATAATCTTATACTCATAGATTAGAACGGTAAAAGATTTTTGCATTACTCATATACGCTATAGCCGTGATCTTGGGGGTATTCCGCGCTCCCCAACACTATGTCCCAAGCAATAGAATACCTTAAATAGAATAGAAGAAATAGCAGACATAAAACCTGAACCAATTAGTCCAAGGTGTACCATTCCCACACAAACAATGATTTATTTCCTAAACTCATGACATGGACTATTGGCAACTGAAAGATCAGGGAAATAGAAAGCCAAAGGTAGCATGCTAACAAATTATAAATTTGTCTCTTTGGAGACATCTTGTAAATTGAAACAATGTAAAGCCATTTACTTTCCAGAAGCACTCTATCTTGACTTCAAACCTATTAAACTCCTTTCTCTCCAAAGAGAGAAATTGTTCTCGTTCGTCCTTTTTTTCTAAAATTTATTTCTTATAATCATCTTTTTAGAGCTTATCAGTAGCCTCCATTGCCAGTCTCCCCATAAGGCCTTACTCATGCAGTTTAGTCCACTTTAGCCATGATCCTTTTAATCATTATAAAAAAATAAATATTGTGCCATTGTTAATTGACTAATTTCTCGTTGACATTGGACACAGTACCATGTCTTTCCAAAAGTGGAAAAATCAATCTTTTAAACTACTAAAGTCATCTTTAAAAGAGGAAAGAGTTGATCAAATGCTTTGGCACATTAATTATCTTCTTTCCTATCAATTGTCACTTTATTTTCTATCAGTATGTGAATGCTATCATTATTTAAGTCCTATATTAATAGTATCACTTTTCTAATCATAAATATTTTTCCTTACTATCACAAGTACGTTGACAACATATTTGCAGCATACTTTTACCCTAGTTCATGCTACAAGAAAATTTTCCACGTCTTATTGAGTTTCTTTCAAGTAGTCAAAAAATTGGATAGTCTAATTAACACAAAATAATACATATTCTTTTGATGCATGGATTGAAGATCATTAAAACATATTATTTTTCATATATAAATATTTTAAAAATAGTGGATTGCAGCTTAGATAATCAATATAGAACACTAATCCAGGTATAAAACTCATCAAATCTGAGTGAAGATTCTTTTAAGTATATCCAAGTCAAACATGCACTCTATGCATATGTATATGCATTGTATGTAAGTGTGCATGCATACGTATGCACGTACGAACATAAGTTTGAGTTTAACCTCAAATCAATGATTTAAGACATTGAATGTGATTAGCTATCTTTAAAATATTTAAGCATAATAAATCATATGATTTGAAGACCTAATCCATACATCAAGTGGTTAAAAAAAAAGGTATTATTTCATGCATGTATTTAATAATGCTTAGTAACTATCAAGTCAATCATGGAGGCTTCAAATTTATTAGTGAATCCCATGCGATAACCATATGCAAAACATGATAACATGAACAAGGATTACAAGAACTCTATTTTAGATCAACCTCGGAAAAACCAAAAGTCTCTTATATACATCAAAAGCGATACAAAGAGCATCTAAAAAACCTAAAAGAATCCATAAATTGGTGGTTTCCAAGCAATTAAAGAAGGCAAAGAAAAGAAGCAGCGAGGCACCTCACGGAGCTGATATGAACGCTGAGGCTGCGATGGACAGCAGAGCAATTAATGTAGAGGAAGATGTCGTGCGCGACCGATGCCCACGTCGGATTCTTCGCGTTGCAATCGAAGCACATTTGACATGAAGAAGTCCTTGATCCACCATCAGAACCAAACGAAAGAAAGAAAGAGGAGCTCCGAACGAGGAAGAGGAGGAGAAGAGAAGAATACCTTGTTCCCAAGCTTGGATCTGAGCTTTCGAAGGACCGCATTCTTGTGGGATAGGGTCTCGGAAGCCATGCCACCGAGGACGAGAGAGAAGGTGGGTTTCGTGTAGGGGTGTAACTCGGGCTCATGAAACTCGGATTTTTCTCAACCGTAACCCTAACCTTATTTGTAAAATGTCAACCCTAACCCTAACCCTAACCCTATTTCTAAAACCTCAACCCTAACCCTATTTTTAAAATCGGGTTTGGGTTGAGTTTCGGGTTGGAATTCGGGTTGATGAAAAAAAAATGACAATCTGAAACAAATAAGCTTAACATTACACAAATAAGCTAAAGTTTGAAACAAATAAGCTTCACATTGTACAAACAAGCTGAAGTTTAAAACAAACAAGCTTCAAATTTCAAATTTCACGCCTAAAAATATACATCTTTTACATAAGACTAAACAAAAAAGTACATTCTTAAACCAAAACATATCCAAAGTAATCTAGATGTTGCATAATATTTTAATAGCCACCATATGCATTGATGAAGTCACCTTTATCCTTTGGAAGCAGAAAATATTGAGACGATATAAAGAGCTAGCTAGAAGGCCACATAAGTATGGTATGAAAGATCTTTTCTAAATAGCGAGCTGCATTCGTCATCCAAAGCTCTCTGATTTTTTACTCATCACCTCTTTCCTAGATGTTTTAGTTTTCTACTCATCACCTCTTCCTAGATACTTTCATAAAATTTTGGCAAACTTCATATTAGAAGTTATAAATGTCTCAAAGAAGATAATTAAAAAAAATAAAGATACTTGTTTGGCCCACCAACATTACATGATAAAATGCAATGGTTAAAGGTATATTGCTCATTTTAAAAGGTAATGAAGGTTTTAGTGGAATGTTCATACCAAGAATCATCACTTTCATAACACCATTGTTAGCTCTACATATCTTTAAACCTAACAAACAAGGCTAAATCATCACTTCCACAACACCAATGGGCCTGCCACTTGCGGCTTTGCATGTTTGGGTTTTCTCGAGTTCGGGTTGACTACAACCCGAACCCGGCCCAAGTTGTAAATCGGTTCGGATTCAACCCGGATCCTTCTGGTTCGAGTTAAGAAAAATAGAGTTTGAGTATTGCTGTAAATCGAGTTCGACGAGCCGGTTTCGGATTGAACCCGGCCCAAGTTGCACCCTAGTTTCGTGCTAGAGAACTTCCGCAGTTTAAGCTATGGTCGCGGTTGGAACTCCGGGTAGAGGAGGAATTATAAAATTGAAGGCATGCAATGCACGAGACAATGATGAAAGATGGAACCTGTTGGCCCAGATGACAACCCAAGAGGGGGGGGGGGTGAATTGGGTTCTTTAAAAATTTAAACCTTTTTGAAATATTTGTTTGCTTAGTATGTGTGGAAGTGAATGCAGATGCAAAAACAAAATGCAATCAATAAGATAGAGATAGAGATAGAGATAAAGGAGACACGGCAAACACAAAGATTTTATAGTGGTTCGGTGTATCCAACACCTACGTCCACTCCCAAGATTCACTTGGGTCCACACTATAATCTTCCTTGATTACAGCGAGTTGTTTTACAAGCTCACAACTCAAACTTGTTGTTTTCCCGGGATCACAACGAACCCAGCCGGTTTTTTTGGGCTCACCAGCACAAAAACCCTAACACAAGCTATACCAAGCTTGTACCGAGGTAAGACTACCTCCACTAGTTCAATCCCCCAGATTGAACTAGACACAAACAAAAGAAATAATGTTTTCAAGTACACAGCTCCTCAATGAGCAAATAATCAAATAAATGAACAAGGTTTAGAAAAGCCTGATTTGTAGTTGGTTGGCTTTTGAGCTTTTCTTCTTTTCTTCTTCTCCTTGCTGGATTGAATCAAGCCTCAGCTCCGATTCTTCACAGTTGAAGCAGTTGAGAAGGTTGAAAAGCAAGAAACTGATCCTCTTTCTCCAATTTGGGAAATCCACCAAAACTTTGATTTGAATGCCTTGGATTCCTCTTGAGCCTTTTGGAGTGGAGTGGATTTGAGCTAGAAGGTTTTCCTCTTGAGATCAGGCTCTCTCTTTTTCGGATTTTTGGATTGGGATTTCTCTATTTCCGATTTTCCTCTTTGTTTTTCTGATTTTCTCGTTTTTTCCATTTTTTTGAATGATAGTCTTCCCTTTTTATAGATTTCTTTCAAGCCATTTTGGAAGAAAACTATCCGTTGGAGTGTACCTTGTAACAAAATATATCCGTTAGAAATAAAGTAAAATAGAAATATTACCGTTAGAGCTGATCTGGCAATTTGATTTTTCGTTCCAGGTGGGTTGGAGTCGACTCTAACTTTTCTGGAGTCGGCTCTAACTCGAAACACTTTAATCCATTATTTCTGGAGTCGTCTCTGACTTTTTGGGGTCGACAAGAAACTTTTCTGGAGTCGACTCTAACAGACCCGGAGTCGACTCTAAGTCGGGCCAGAAAAATCAACGTTCTGTTTTCTGTGAGAGTCGGCTCTAACAGTCTCGGAGTCGACTCTAACTTCCGTGCCAGATACTGGAGTCGGCTCTGTGATTCTCGGAGTCGACTCTAATGTCTGCAATCTTACCTAGACATTAGATTCGATCCAGAACAGATTAACTCCTGATTTTGATCATTCAATAGACTTATAATCTGAAAAACTTAATCAAAATCATTAGAGCCTCAATGTTATACTCAAATAGTTTTGTTAATCATCAAAATCATCAATTGGGTCAACAATCTCCCCCTTTTTGATGATAACAAAAACTTTGAGTATATGCATTCAAAAAATTCATTCAAACTAAGATTATAGTCATTTTAAAGCTTAAAACATTTTTAATGAAGGATTTGATGCCAATATCAAAGTGAAATTTTAAAATTGTGCATGAGTTCAATATAAGCCATCAATTATGAACATTTAAATTAAATGTAGAAAATTGCAATTGAGCTTGTTGTTAAGCTCCCCCTGCATTGAATAGCTCCCCCTATATATAAAAATCAAATTTTAATTGAACTGATTAAATTTAAGTTTCTTTCTTTTGCATAAACAATCATTTCTCCCCTTTCTTTCTTTCTTTTTGCATATTCAACCATCTCTCATTAAAATTTCAAGTCTTTCTTTCTTTGCATATTCAACCATCTCTCCCCCTTTTTTGTTATCAGCAATAAGGAGAGTATTAGATAAAGAAAGTTATTAGAGAAAAATTGTGGTTCAATAAGACATAGGGATTCAAGCAGTCAATATTTGAAAATGTGTAATTGCATTTCATAAGTAAGAAACATTACATAAGTTGATTCATGTACATTCCAAAATGAAATACATTAGATACTCAAAAATTCCTAAATACAAACTATCAAAATCAAAGTCAGATATGTTTGAATACAATTTTCTTCAAGTGACCTATGATTTCCATTACATCATCTTTTTGAGATTTCTTAAAATTTTCAAGACAAGCTTCAATCTGTGAGACTGCAAGGTCAATGTCCTTCAGTTGACCAGTTGCATGAACATAAGATCCCGAGCCATCAGCAATGCCTTCCATCCTTTCAAAGATTTTGTGAAGTTCAGCACCAAAGGATTCAACAGAATTGCTTATGGAAAAGGAATCATGTCCAGTCTCGAGTTAAGTTCTTCTTTAGCTGATTAAAGTCTTCTTTTAATTGATTAATCTCATGAGATCTCTGACTATCATATTCAGCAAGCAAGGCTCTTAACTGACCAATCTGTTCATCAGAGAATCTCCCAGAAGCAGCAATAGACTGATGTGGAGGAGAGGGAACTGTGCTCGGTCCAGCCTCTGAAGGTCCAGCTGTAGATGGTCCCGCAATAAATGGATCAGGGACTGATGGTCCCGCAGTGGATGGTCCAGGGATATCTTCTACTCTGGCCTCTTCAGCTCTATCTCTCTCAGCTCTTTCTTCTCGTCCTCCTTTCATCCATATACCATTTAACTTCTTGAAGCCCATCCGATGAATAGTAGAAATACTATAATAGTCAGTGTGCCTTAATTTCCTTAGGGGTTCATTATCCATAATAGCACACCTTGGCTTCTAAAGATTAATGTAAGAATCATACCATATGGCAGTGTAGATCTTTTCTTTGTAGCAGCCTCTGCCATATACCAATCATCATGCCAGCTAGGTTGACTGGCCTTCCAGTTATTATACAATCCATCAAAAGAATGTCTCGCTCCGAGACGTACTCAAATCTACCAATTTTGGGAATAAATTCTTCCACAAATGTTGTGTAGTAACCTGAGTTCCAGATTTAATTGATTAGCAAGGATTTCCTCAAACTCGGTTACATCCCTCCCTAACATTCTTGACAATGCTCCACTTCTATCATCATGTTGATATTCCATAATACCGATTGTGGGCATTTCCAACAAATTTCCAAGTATTTCAGCTGTTATTACAACTCTTGTTCCTCTTACCATACTGATTAAACCGCCTTCTCCTCTACTTAAATCATTGTAAAATTCTCTCACTAGGGCTGGATAAGTGGGGATATCTAATGAACAAATCTTTTCCCACCCATTTCTTTTAAACATCTTCCTATTGAAAAGCCCTCCGACTCAAAGAAATCAAAGTTGACCTTCCTCCAGTTGTGATAGTCTTACCGGCTAGTTGATCTACTTTGGGTGAAGAGGGTGAAGGAGGGGAATCTTCTTGAGTGGCCGAAGAGGAGGATGGCAGGGTTGCCTCCGAATCGTGCGTCGCCTCGTGGGAACGGCGCTCCACCGACGAAACCGCGCCTCTTGGGTGCCATTGAGAAGATTGGAATGTGTAATCAAAGGTTTTGAGAAGATTGGGGAAGTTGGAAAGGCTTTGGAACTTCTTGGAGGGTTTTGGGAGACGGATGGAATGATTTGGGGTCGACTCCGCCTTTTTATTTTTGACCTAGTTCGACCTAGAGTCGACTCCCGAAAACTGGGTGTCGGCTCCGAACCAGAAAGTCTGTCAGCGCTCGAATTAGAGTCGGCTCTACAAAAGCCAGAGTCGGCTCTAATTGCTTAGACAGAACATCAAAAAAGGTGTCGACTCCACAAACTGTTAGAGTCGACTCTAACAGTTTCAGAGATAAAAAATCAAGTTTCAAGGATCTGAAACTATTCAAATTAATCATCAAATTCTAGATAAATGTTCCTTAGCAATTGGGGAAACAATGAATCAAGATCTAGATAGATTTCCTTATTGAATATCGAGATTTTTCAAGAAATTGATGAAATCTAGATAGTTGTCCTTAAGAGTTTCAGAAAATTATTCCAAAGGATCACAAACTCCTAATTCTCCTCTAAGATAACAAAATCTCTCTTCACTTAAGGGTTTTGTAAATATATCTGCTAATTGTTCTTCAGTATTCACATAATCAAGACAAATTTCATTATTGGCAACATGTTCTCTTATAAAGTGATATCTAATTTCAATATGCTTTGTTCTTGAGTGTTGAATTGGATTTTTAGTTAGATTGATTGCACTTGTATTATCACATCTTATAGGTGTCTTATCAAGTGTGATACCATAGTCTTCAAGTTGTCTCTTAATCCATAGGATTTGAGCACAGCAACTTCCAGCTGCAACATATTCTGCTTCAGTAGTAGATAATGCAACCGAATTTTGCTTTTTGCTAAACCATGAGATTAAGTTACTTCCTAAGAATTGGCATGCACCACTTGTGCTTTTTCTATCTAACTTACATCCAGCATAATCAGAATCAGAATAAGCAATCAGATTTAATGTTGAGTCTCTAGAATACCATAAACCTACATTTTTTGTTCCACTTAAGGTATCTTAGAATTCTTTTAACAGCAATTAAATGTGATTCTTTAGGTTCAGACTGAAATCTAGCACATAAGCAAACAGCAAACATTATGTCTGGTCTACTTGCAGTTAAGTAAAGTAGGGATCCGATTATACCTCGATAATATTTTTGATCAACCTTCTTACCTTCTTCATCTTTGTCCAGCTTGCATGAAGGACTCATTGGTGTTCCGAGGGGTTTGATTGATTCCATACCAAACTTCTTTAGAATTTCTCTTGTGTACTTTGTTTGGTTGATAAAGATTCCCTCTTTGCTTTGTTTGATTTGGAGTCCAAGGAAGAAATTGAGTTCTCCCATCATGCTCATTTCAAATTCTCCCTGCATTAACTTAGCAAACTCTTGACATAGAAGATTGTTAGTAGCACCAAATACAATATCATCAACATATATTTGAACTACAATAAATCTTTATCTTTTCTTTTCAAAAACAATGTTTTATCAACATTTCCTCTTGTAAAATCATTTTCAATAAAAATTTACTTAGTCTATCATACCAAGCTCTAGGTGCTTGTTTCAAACCATATAAAGCTTTGTGCAATTTAAAAACGTGATTTGGAAATTCATGATCTTCAAATCCCGGTGGTTGTTCAACAAATACTTCTTCATTTATTAATCCATTTAAAAATGCACTTTTGACATCCATTTGAAATAAATTAAAGTTCATGTGACATGCAAATGCAAGTAATAGCCTAATGGCTTCTAATCTAGCTACAGGTGCAAAGGTTTCATCAAAATCAATACCTTCTTCTTGATTATATCCTTTTGCAACTAATCTAGCTTTGTTTCTAATTACTATGCCATTTTCATCTAGTTTATTTCTAAAAACCCATTTTGATCCTATAACAGAATGATCTTTAGGTCTTTCCACTAATGTCCATACATTATTTCTAGTGAATTGATTTAATTCTTCTTGCATAGCTAACATCCAATTATTATCTTTTTCAGCTTCTTCAATAGTTTTAGGTTCAATTTGAGATACAAATGCAAGATGATTACTAATATTTCTCATAGATGATCTAGTTCTTATTCCTTGAGATGGATCACCTATAATCAATTCCTTGGGATGACTATAAGCGTATCTCCAATCTCTAGGTAGATCTATATCATTATGATTAGTATTAATATCATCAGCTTAGGTGAATCATTATCTTTAGCTTCTTGTTCATGATCTGAAGATACATCAATATTTAATTTTTCAAGATTTTTTCAGAATGTTTGTATCTTCTCATCATCAATCCTTTTGGAACTTGATGCTAAAGATTCATCAAAAACTACATGAATAGATTCTTCAACAATTAAACTTCCTTTATTAAATACTCTATATGCTTTACTAGTTGTTGAATATCCTAAGAATATTCCTTCATCAGATTTTGCATCAAATTTACCTAAGTTATTTTTACCATTATTATGAATAAAACATTTACAACCAAATGCATGAAAATATTTAATGTTGGGTTTTCTATCATGCCATAATTCATAAGGTGTTTTCTTTAAAATAGGTCTTATTAATGCTCTATTTAGGATGTAACATGCTGTGTTAATAGCTTCCGCCCAAAAGTATTTCGGGAGTTTACTTTCACATAGCATGGTACGGGCCATGTCTTCTAGAGTTCTATTTTTCCTTTCAACTACTCCATTTTGTTGAGGGGTTCTTGGTGCAGAAAAATTATGATTAATACCATTTTCATTGCAAAAACTTTCAAATAAGTGATTTTCAAATTCAGTTCCATGATCACTTCTTAGAGACACTATGGTAGTTTTTCTCATTTGTTACTTTCTTGAAGAATTTCAGGAATATCGAGAAAGTCTCATCTTTGTGAGCTAAAAACATTACCCAAGTGAATCTAGAGTAATCATCTACTATCACAAGACCATATTTCTTTCCTCCTAGACTTGTGGTTCTAGTTGGTCCAAAAAGGTCCATGTGAAGTAGCTCTAATGGCCTAGAAGTTGAAACAACATTTTTAGATTTAAAAGAACTTCTCGTTTGTTTTCCAAACTGACATGCATCACATATTTTGTTATTTTCAAAATCTATTTTAGGTAGTCCTTTTACTAAATCCATTCTAATTAGTTTTGAAATCAGGTGTGTGCTTGCGTGACCTAATCTTCGATGCCACAACCAACCAATCTCATTCATATTAGCATTATTAGCAACTAAGCAATGATTATTAGTAGACAAATTGTCTAAGTCAATCAAGTATACATTGCCATTTCTATTTCCAATAAAAACAATGCTATTATCAATGGGATTAGCAACTGTGCATATAGAAGATTCAAATGATACTTTAAAACCTTTGTCACATAATTGACTAATACTAATTAAATTATGTTTAAACCATCAACATATAAGACATTTTCAATATATGTGGAGGGAGTTATTTGAATGTTACCAAACCCCAAGATTTGGCCTTTGCCATTGTCGCCAAATGTAACAACTCCTCCTCTTTTCTTCAAGGGTGATGAATTGATCTTTGTCACCCGTCATGTGCCTTGAGCAGCCACTATCAAGATACCACTTTCTCTTTGATCTTTTGGCCGCAAGACACTCCTGCAAAGATGATCAAGTCTTATGTTTAGGTACCCAAGCTTTCTTGGGTCCTTCATGGTTAGTAGCAATAAAAATTGTTCCTTTTGGAACCCATATTTTCTTTCCTTTAATATTTAAGTTTTTATTAGGTTTTAGAATTTTACATTCATAAGATTTATGTCCTTTTTGATTACATTTAAAGCATGTAAAATTACTTTGGCCAGCACGCACAAAAATATTTTTCAGTGATTTTTGTTTTCTTAAAGTGTTATACCCTAATCCGGCTTTGTCAAAAACTGCTTTTTGACTATTTAATAACATGTCCAATTTAGTTGAGCTTAAGGTAAACTTATCAACTATGTTCTTATATTTTTCAACCTCTTTCCTTAGTTTATCATTTTCATTGGAAATTAATTCTTTTTCTTTTACCAAAATTTATTTTCAGATTTAAGTTTCTTAACTTCATTATTAAGATCTTCCTTTTCTTTAATGAAAGTTAAATTTTCATTTTTCAAAAGCTTGTATTTCTTTTTCAAAACCTTGAAATCGCCGACAAGTTCATTAAAAGCATCAAATAATTCATCAAATGCAAATTCATCGCAAGGGTTATCGGAACTTACCTCATCGTTGTCGTCCGCCATAAAACATACATTTGCGACTTCCTTTTGTTCTTCTTCTTCGGAAGAAGATTCTTCGCTATCACTCCAAGTCGCCACATAAGCCTTCTTTTTCTTTTTGTAGGCTTTCTTAATTTAGGACATTCATTCCTAAAGTGCCCCGGTTTATTACACTCATAGCAAGTCAAGGGGTCTTTCTCTTTTTCTTTGTCCTTGTCCTTGTTCTTATCCTTTTCTCCTTCCCACTTTGCTCCAAATTTCTTCTTGTGGAAGGGTTTCTTTCTCCTCATGAATCTTTTAAACTTTTAGCTAAGAGAGCAGTCTCTTCATCATCATCATCATCATCTGCTGCTCTCTTCTTCTTTTGCAGCTTTGAGGGCAATCACTTTCTTCTTCTTTGTGTCCTCCTCTACGTGCTGCTTCATTGTCAACTCATGGGTCATAAGTGATCCTAGAAGCTCCTCTAAGGGTAGAGTGTTGAGGTCCTTTGCTTCTTGGATTGCTGTCATTTTTGCTTCCCATGATCTTGGTAGTGACCTAAGAATTTTTCGAACAAGTTCTGAGTTAGTATATGTCTTACCAAGACTTTTTAAACCATTTACAATATCTGTAAATCTAGTATACATGCATGCAATGGTTTCAGATTGTTCCATGCTAAACAACTCATATTTATGAACAAGAATATTAATTTTAGATTCTTTTACTTGGTTGGTACCCTCATGGGTAACCTCTAATCTATCCCAAATCTCCTTTGCGGAATTACATGTGGAGATTCTATTAAATTCATTGCATCTAAAGAGCAATATAAACATTCATGGCTTTAGCGTTAAGCTGTGCCATCTTCCTATCATTATCATTCCAGTCCCTTTCGGGCTTAGGAACAATAGTGCCATCAATAACATGTGTGGGTGTACTAGGTCCATTAATTATAACACCCCATAGTTCATAGTCAGAAGCTTGAATGAATATCCTCATTCTAGCTTTCCAATATGAATAATTTGAACCATTAAACAGTGGAGGTCTATTCGTAGAATGACCTTCAGCAAATGATCCAACTTGAGCTGCCATTTGGATCTTTAGCTCTTGATCGTGTGATCAAAATCTAATGAGCACTAGCTCTGATACCAATTGTTGGCCCAGATGACAACCCAAGAGGGGGGGTGAATTGGGTTCTTTAAAAATTTAAACCTTTTTAAATATTTGTTTGCTTAGTGTGTGAAAGTGAATGCAGATGCAAAAACAAATGCAATCAATAAGATAGAGATAGAGATAGAGATAAAGGAGACACGGCAAACACAAAGATTTTATAGTGGTTCGGTGTATCCAACACCTACGTCCACTCCCAAGATTCACTTGGGTCCACACTATAATCTTCCTTGATTACAGCCGAGTTGTTTTACAAGCTCACAACTCAAACTTGTTGTTTTCCCGGGATCACAACGAACCCAGCCGGTTTTTCGGGCTCACCAGCACAAAAACCCTAACACAAGCTATACCAAGCTTGTACCGAGGTAAGACTACCTCCACTAGTTCAATCCCCCAGATTGAACTAGACACAAACAAAAGAAATAATGTTTTCAAATACACAGCTCCTCAATGAGCAAATAATCAAATAAATAACAAGGTTTAGAAAAGCCTGATTTGTAGTTGGTTGGCTTTTGAGCTTTTCTTCTTTTCTTCTTTTCTTCTTCTCCTTGCTGGATTGAATCAAGCCTCAGCTCCGATTCTTCACAGTTGAAGCAGTTGAGAAGGGTTGAAAAGCAAGAAACTGATCCTCTTTCTCCAATTGGGAAATCCACCAAAACTTTGATTTGAATGCCTTGGATTCCTCTTGAGCCTTTTGGAGTGGAGTGGATTTGAGCTAGAAGGTTTTCCTCTTGAGATACAGGCTCTCTCTTTTTCGGATTTTTGGATTGGGATTTCTCTATTTCCGATTTTCCTCTTTGATTTTATGATTTCTCTCATTTTTTCCATTTTTTTCGTTCACTCCTTTTGAATGATAGTCTTCCCTTTTTATAGATTTCTTTCAAGCCATTTTGGGAAGAAAACTATCCGTTGGAGTGTACCTTATAACAAAATATATCCGTTAGAAATAAAGTAAAATAAAATATTACCGTTAGAGCTGATCTGGCAATTTGATTTTTTGTTCCAAGTGGGTTGGAGTCGACTCTAACTTTTCTGGAGTCGGCTCTAACTCGAAACACTTTAATCCGTTATTTCTGGAGTCGTCTCTGACTTTTCTGGGGTCGACAAGAAACTTTTCTGGAGTCGACTCTAACAGACCCGGAGTCGACTCTAAGTCGGGGCCAAAAAAATCAACGTTCTGTTTCTTCTGTGAGAGTCGGCTCTAACAGTCTCGGAGTCGACTCTAACTTTCGTGCCAGATACTAGAGTCGGCTCTGTGATTCTCGGAGTCGACTCTAATGTCTGCAATCTTACCTAGACATTCGATCCAGAACACGATGTAACTCCTGATTTTGATCATTCAATAGACTTATAATCTGAAAAACTTAATCAAAAATTAGAGCCTCCAGTAGTTATACTCAAATAGTTTTGTTAATCATCAAAATCATCAATTGGGTCAACAGAACCTTATAATTCGTTTTGTGACTGTGAGAAACGTATTTTTAAAAAAAATCAAAGCCCAATGGGAAAGGTATTTGTATTTCATTTTTTTATAAAAAAATAATTATTTATTTATCTTCTTATTATCGAGAGAATGAATATGATGGGTATTCATCTCCATAGGATTCCTCTCCTTTTTTTTTGGAATTAGAATCAAAATTTCTGTCATATTAGAATACTACTATTTTTTTCTTAGTTTATGTTATATAATTAAAAAGTAACAATAGAACAAAGAGACTAAGAAAATAAAGTATTGAAATATGTTACTCTTATTTTATCTTTTCTTATTTTATCAATCCATAACAAATACAATTCGATGACATCTATTTACAGGCAAATGGTAAAAGATGTTACAGGTAATACCATAGACATAACCTCAATACCAATGGACACCATCTTAATAACTTGACATAACCTCCTCTTAGAATACCAATGGACATCCATTTTATTAGCAATATTATAACACTCCCCTTGAATGTCCATTTATTTGACCATACATCATTCATGTTTTATATTGAAAGAGGATATTGCCTCATTAAAAACCTTGCCAATTGACAAAACTATAGCTAAAAAAAAGAGTACAGTATTTTGCTTCCCATCTCTTGCTATACTTTCCTTAAAATTATCATTCGAGATCCTTGAGTCGTCGTAGTTTAATTTTTTGGACTAACTCTTTAAATCTCTTTGTAGATAGTGCTTTATAAATAAATAAGTGAGATTATCGCTATATCAAACTTGTTTGGGAATATATGTTTTGTTCTGTGACCTTTGATATACCATCCTTTCAATTAAGCTATGCAAGCTGTATTATCCTCATACAAAATAGTTGGCACCTTCTTTTGAGAGAATAATTCATATGTCTTCTGAATGTGTTGATTACCAATCTAAGCCATACACATTCTCAGCTTGTTTCATGAATTGCCAGAATTTTGGCATGGTTAGATGATGTAGCCACAATTGTTTTCTTTGTAGAACGCCATAAAATAGCAGTGCCACCATATGTAAGACATAACCCATTTGTAATGATCATTATGAGGATCAGACAAATATCCTGCATCTACAAAACCTACCAACTCGGATTTGGATAAATTTGAATAATACAAACCCATATCCATTGTACCTCTAAAGTATCAAATATGTGCTTAACACCTGTCCAATGCCTCCTTATAGGTGAAGAACTATATCTTCCTAACATGTTTACTGAAAAAGATATATCAGGTCGAGTGTGAGTCGCAAGACACATTAATACACCTATTGCGCTAAGATATAGTACTTTAGGACCAAATAGTTCTTCATTATCTTCCTTAGGTCAGAAAAGATATTTATTGATTTCAAGTGACCTTACGACCATCAGAGTACTCAATGGGTGTTCTTTATCCATATAAAACCTTTTAAGTATCTTTGCTATATAAGAAAATTGATGCACAAAAATCTCATTCTTAAGATACTCGAGCTGCATGCCAAAGCAAAATTTTGTTCTTCCAATATCTTTCATTTCAAATTCTTGTTTTAGGCAATCTACGATCCTTTGAAGCTCTTCAGAAGTTTCAATCATGTTTAAATCATCAACATATACTGCAATGATTACAAATTGTGATCCAGATTTCTTTATAAAGACACAAGGATATATGGGATCATTGTTATAGCCTTGTTTCAATAGGTATTCAGTCAAATGATTGTACCATAATGCCCTGCTTGTTTTAACACATAGAGAGACTTCTGCAACTTTATCGAATAAAGTTCTCTCGAATTAGAGTTAGACTTTTCAGGCAATTACAATCCTTTTAGGATTTTCATATAGATATCATTGTCAAGTGAGCCATATAAATAGGTTGTCACTACATCAATAAGATGCAATTTAAGTTTTTTATGCACTGCCAAACTAATAAAATATCAAAAAGTTGTTGCATCTACCACAAGAGAATACATTTCTTCATAATCAATACTGGGTCTTTGTGAGAATCCTTGGGCAACTAATCGTGCTTTATACCTTACAATTCCATTATCCTTATTTTGCTTTCGCACGAATATCCATTTATATCCTACAGGTTTTACACTAGCAGGTGTTTGGACAACTGATCCAAAAACTTTATGTTTCGCTAGTTATTTTAATTCAGAATTGATTGCATCCTTTCATTTTGGCCAATCTTGTTGATGTCTATATTCTACCATAGACATTGGTTTATGATCCTTATTTTTATTTTTAATATTTTATGCAATATAATATGCAAATTTATCATCGACAATCATCTTATATCCGTTCCATCTTTCCCAGTCATAACATAATTGATAGAGATCTCTTCATTTTCTTTGATTTTAGGTACCTTATTCTCAGACTCATCTGGAATCTCAATTACTTTTGTTATTATAGTGGAAATCTTTTTTTGCATCATAGTATCTTCAATCTGATCATCTAAAAGCTTTGCCTCTTTTCTTTTGCGATGATTTTTATCTTTGAAACCAACTGGTCTACCATGCTTTACTTGTCCCTTTATCTCATTAATAGTGGTAGGTTTCTTCAGGGACATCAATTTTGATTGGAGCATTTGCAGCTGGTATATGTGACTTTGTCACTCTTTTAAGGTCAGTAAATGCGTCTGATAGTTGATTTGCTAGTTTTTGCATGTGAATTATCTTCTGAATTTCAAGTTCATATTGTTTTATACGAGGATCAAGATGAGATAATGATAATTCATTCCAACTAATTTCTTTTACCAGCTGTTTATTTTCTTCTCCTAATATTAAGAAAATAGACTCATTAAAATGATAATCAACAAAACATGCCATAAATATATATTCTATAGATGGTTCAAGATATTTAATTATAGATGAAGATTCATACCCAACATATCCCTAACCTCCTTTGAGATCCCATCTTAGTGCATTGTGGTGGAGCAATTGGAACATAAATCGCACATCCAAAAATTCTTAGATGACAAATATTTGGTTCCTGACCATAAAATTTATAATTATAATAATTATAATAATTTTATTTTAATATGCAATGTTAGAAACCATATTAGTAAGTTTATGATGCTTAGGTGCTTAAATTTGATTTTTTTTAATTTGATCAATTTGATTTTATATTATAAGTATTTAAATTAATGTGAAATGATATCTTTTATAATTATATAAAAAGTTTTTTATTTTTATATAATTTTATATTTCTTAAATTAAAATTATAGGTTTTATTTATATATTATAAAAAAAGTTTATAGGGTATAAATAGTATTGCAAATATAATAAGCCATCGTCAATCTTTGATTATTGAAATATCTCATGGATGATACTAAATAGCCCTAGGTATTATTTTTTGTTGTATTATTCTTTAGTTAGAGGAAAAGGAGGAGAAAATAAACCAATAAGAACTAAATCAAAAACTAGTTAAAACCATGAAAAGAAAATAAAGGATATAAGCTACATCTAACTAAAAGAATCGTGTCCTGAAAGCCAATCATAGTTGTTGTATCAGTGGCAAAATTTATAATTTCTCTCAACTGAAGAATGATAATAAAAGCAATTTTATATTTCATCATATGCTGTGTCTTATATTTTTTATGATGAACCCCATAGAATAGGGCATTGTTTTTAGGGTTATAAAGATAACAGTGAGACCTAAAACCTATAAACCCTAATCTAAAATATTTCTAGTCATAGGATCATGGATTTGGAGATCGATGAATCCAAATAGACTAGCACATCTATGTATACTTGATTGTGAGGGGGTTGGTCTCACGACCACTTGTATAGGGACACTAATACAAAGATATGTGTGCTCATTAGGTTATGAGTTTACTAAATTGATCCGATAAGAGAACATCAAATGAAAGTTTTACTTACTTTTCATAATAGATTGTTCTCTAAGTGAAAGTTGTACAAGTAATCCTTAGACATAAGACCACCATAGTATCTTGTACACATGAATCCATATTTTGGTTCATATTCATTCATAATAAAAGGTCATGTATGAGGTGATGCTGGATATGGAGGATTGTATATAAAGATAATGAGTAGGTCAACAAGAAATCAATAACTCCTAGTAAGAGGAGTATTTATCGCAAGTAATCTCATCAAATATTGACTCAGAAAATCTTTGATCAAAGTATGATGAAATTAAAAATATTTTCTAATTTATCATTGATTGAGTCTTTATTAATGATTAAAGATTCAAATGGATTAAGTATGAGGGTTTGACATTTATCCATGCCCATCACTTAATCAGGATAAAGAAATATCGAAGGATTGAATTGCACAATAACTTGCCACTAAAGGGTATTTTGATAATTTTTATCAAATTTCTTATCTTTTGGGTAGGCATGATACATTGTTAGATGTTAATCTTATCTTGTAAGTTCTTATGAATCAATTAGATTGATTTCATAAGTCTATTTGAAGGTTGGTCCAGATTGACCGTTTAAGTTAGCCCGATCAAATCGAGCTAAATAAAAAACCTACTGCTGGCTAAATAAGAAACCTAGAGGGTCACACATAATAGAAAATTGATTAAAAAAGTTAAAAATATTTTATTAAGATTTTTGAATCCTAATTGGTTGGCCAAGATCGCATACTAGCATATGTGGACTAACCCAAGCTCCTAACTTAATCTATTTAGGTCCATTTGCTTGCTGATTGGGCTAATAAATTTAAGTTGGACTTAAAGTAACATTAGCCACATGTTGAATAGCCTATCTAGAGTTTAATATGAATTTATGGGATTTTTTTAGGTTTTTTATGATGATCAAATTTAAATTGGATTTGAATTTTAGCTTGATTTGGTTAGTTTGGGTTGACTTGGTTAGTCTAGGTTGACCCGGGGCCTTAGTATCTTTTTGAATCATTTTATTTTAAATTTAAATGAGTTTAATTTATTAAATATCATTTAAATTTATTAATAAAATGATTTAATTAATTAAATGTTTAATATGAGCTTGTGGAGGTTTGAACCGAAGACCCCTTGGAACCTTGG
This sequence comes from Calamus simplicifolius, assembly GCA_900491605.1. Taxonomy (NCBI): domain Eukaryota; kingdom Viridiplantae; phylum Streptophyta; class Magnoliopsida; order Arecales; family Arecaceae; genus Calamus; species Calamus simplicifolius. The sequence continues at coordinate 129,645 of UESW01002621.1, read as the reverse complement.
TGCCTTCCCACATCTTCATGCCCCTTGGATGGGGCCCTTTCTCTCCATCTGATGCCTTTAGTTGCTGTCCCTTCGTTTCTATTTAAAGAAGGCAGCAGAAGGGACAAAAGAGAGAGAGAGAGAGAGAGCCCGTAAGCCCTTCTTTTATCCTTTTCTTCTCCCTTTGTTTTAATATCACAATTATATTAAGACAAGGCCCTAAGTTGAGATAAAGGAAGGCTATTAGAATATGTAGAGACTTGTTGAAAAGCTTTTGAAGAGAAGAAAGTCCAAAGAGACATTGGAAGGCTGCATATGATCAAAAGGCTATCAAGAAGGTTCTAGCAAGGAAATAGGAGTGCTTCTTCGAATCGATTCTTGTGTGGATCACCTTTGGAGGGCATACACTTGTATGCCTCTTGGAGATTATTGGATTTAGTAATCCAGGTATTTTTCTTAATCATTTATTTTAGATTTTAATTGATTCAGTTTTGAATAGCATAAATGCGATCTTGAAAATTAGGGTTTTTGGTGTTGTTTGTTTTCAAAATGATTAAGGTTTTTTAAACGCACGCCTCTAAGCATCCCAAAATTTTCATTACTAGCGTCTCAAAATCCAACTGGTTTAATTGCTAGGGAGGGTCATAAGAAAATAAAGAATGTAAAACATATTTAAAGTCTTCAAATCCAAATGGTTTAATTACTAGGAAAGACCAAAATTTAAATCCAAATGGTTTAATTACTAGGGAACACCTAAATCCAAATCTAAATGATTATACCATCCAGAGCATTCTAAATGGCGAGGTTAAGAAGCAGCTTTGATATCATCCAGAACATTTAAATAATGTTTAGCTCTGATACCATCCTAAACATCTAAATAATGCAAGTTAAAGATATTAATCAAGGATATATGAGAGTTTATCCTTGACTTATACTCAAATATATCTTTAAAACTTTTCATCTCTCTGCACTTCATCTTTCTCTTTAAGGATGGAATGATACCCCAACTTATATAAAGAAAAAAATAATTATATAATATAAAATTAATAGTCTATAAGAGTTACTTTCTAATCAGTACTGCTGAAGGTTAAGATGGCTAAGATTAAAGCTAATCCTTATCCTTAATAGATAAAGTTTGTTAATTAAAAAAATTAATTTTTACTCTTTAGGAAGTCCTTGATAACTTGCAATAGATGGCTGTGATAAAATTAACATAAAAATAAAATAAAATAAAAATCTCCCACAATAGGATATAATGCATTTTGGGAAAATTCTGATCATAAAATATATAATATATGTTTTCAATTCATTAAGGCCAAATCCTCTACATCGTACCAATTAGCAAGCACGGGTCCGCCCAAAGTTGCCATCAACTTCTGATACATCCCATCCGACCACTTAATGGCGTAACGCATGAAAAGAAAAACCATCTAACGCATCACAATCAACGGCTCACAATTTCTTATATGTGCTCTGTCGTAAACGAACGGATGAGATGGATTTAAATTAGTGAACCCAATTTATAAAATTTTTTACGAGATCGTGCCTTACCCTCTGTTTGGATGGAGAGTACGGAGAAAAGAAAACTAGAAGAGAAAATAGGAGAGAAAATGAAATTTATCTTGTTTGGATGGAGAGAAAAGTCGGAAGGAAAGAAAACTAGAGGGAGGGAAAAAAGTGGTGGGCCCCACATAAAAGTTTTCTCTCTCGAACTGAAGAGATTTCGGAGAGAAAACTCAAAGTGCTTTTCATTTTTTTTTCCATTCCAATATTAACCCTTCCAAAAAACAACCGATACATTTTTTAATCATCTATAATAAGGATATTATTATCATTATAAATTATTAACTTTTCTCTCATCTCTATTTTCCTCCCACTCATCCAAAAAGAAGGAGAGAAAATATTTTCTCTTCAATTTTCTTTCCTCCCACTTTTCTCTCCTCCTAGTTTTCTTTCCTCTCACTTTTTCTCCATCCAAACAGAGCATTAGTGGAGAAAGAAACCTTTCCGCCGAGGTGCCGTCTCCTCTCTATAAAAAAATATTTCGGCCTCGACATCCGCCGGTAGACGATCCGACGCTGGCCTCCTCCATGAAAAAATCCAGCCTCAACTTCCGCCGGCTGAGATCCAACGGCCGAGATATGTGCCATCACTCTGCCCACGCCTCCGCAGCCGGCGGCATCTGCCCCTACTGCCTCGCTACCGCCTCCTCGTCCTCTGCCCCGACTGCGCCAACGTGCGCCCGTGCGCCTGTTACGCCTCGGTGATGGCTGCCAGGATTGCTGTTTGGAGTGGTTGAAATGGCCATTTTTGACCGCGGCGAGGGCTTTTTGGGCCAGCGGACGATGGCCAACAGGCCAAGCCACCAGGGTTGGCAAGGAGATGCCTCTCCGGCTTTAAGATGAGGTCGAGGCGAGGCCGCAATAGTTGTACTTTTCACTGGGCCTTCCTTTGCCCTTCTCTTTTTTTTTTTTTTTTCTTCTGCTTATTTTCTTAATGTAATGGCTTTAGCCAGCGACAATATACTTTTGTTGACAGAGATTTTAAAAGGAGGACCCTTGGAGAAGATTTTCTATTGTTTGTTACCTCTGTTACAAATTGTTGATGCCCGATCATTGGTCTTGAGCGCATGAAAAAATAATCTGCTTGCTAGTGGGATCCTTGCCTAGCTGGACAACCTGCAAGAAGTTCCAAGACTGAGGGGTGCTCTGGTGGGGACCCTCCAACATCCAAGTCAGCAACGAGGTCACAACTGAGGAAGAGCTCGAGAGAGCTCTTTAGGGCAGAGAAGGCTTCGGGAGATAGAGGTTCTCTGAGGTGAGATAATAAGTGGGTGCTTATGTTCGCATACCTGAGTCTCCAATGGACTTACCTTTTATAGGCGGTTGAAGCTTGCATGGGGATTAGCCACATGAAATTCCATGAGGAAGAGATGTCTGCTGAACACGTGGGAGTTACGTGAGTTTGGGCTAGTCGGTAGGTCATGTCCCATCAAAGAGGGGGAAAACTGGCGGTTGGTGGGCCAGGTCTCATCGGTCGATGGAATTAGTTGATTGGTGGGCCTAGTCCCATCGACGGCGTGGTCAGGCGGTAGGTGGGCCTGGCTACGTCAGTTTGCGTGGGTCAGAAGGTTGATGGTCTTGGCAGGCGTGGGGCCGACTTGATGAAGTCGGGGCCGCCTCGGCTAGCTTGGAGGTGCTGGGGCTCAAGCCAGGGAGGTCGAGGCCCGAGCCGAGGGTGTCGTGGCCAACTTCAAGGCCTCTGTAGAGTTCGAGCAGGAGGTTATCTAGGCCAGCCTTGATGCTTATGCGAAGGGCTTCAACCTTTGGAAGGCAAAAATGTATGCAGCTTTCAACATTAACAGCTCCGAACTCGAAGAGATCCAGCCCGGGGACCTTGGCGATGAGGAGCCGGCGGAGGAGGAGGAGGCCGGTGAGGAGCCAGGGCCGAGCGAGCCCTGAGACACTTATATTCTCTTCTTCTGCATTTTCTTTTCGATCTTGTAATCCCTTTTTGTAACTGACTTTGGGTCAGATTTTGTAATCATTACAAGATATCAATGAAAAGGAACATCTTCTGAAATGCTTTCGTTCCTATGTTTGTGGATGTTGTGTATGATGGTGTCGCCGCGGTAGACTTAGGCTTGGTAGTGACTTGAGCAAGTCCACAAAGATTTTTTCTGCTTAACCAAGTCCACGATCCAACAGGTCCTCGATCGGCTAAGTAGAATAGTTATCTGCCGGCTGCAAGGAAAAACTTGGGCGAACCTGAGCGGCCCTTGGGGACATCTTAGGGACTTGCGTGTAAACTTAGGGAGATAGTTCGAATGGTCGCAAGGCCGTTGAGCTCACAAGGACGCCTTGTGAGGTTAATTTTGAAAGGGACTCTGGCGGATAGGGTCTGTTGGAGACGGCGCATAACTGGGCAGCGCCTCGTTAGCCACAGTGTCATCAAGCCTCAACTTTGAACCACCTCGAGGGTTTGTGCATCGCCCGAGGGGTGACTCGATCGGGTACAGAGCCTTTAGGGTCTTGAACCGACTCGGGGGCACCGCCGTGCCGGGGCCGAGTGGTGTTCTGTGGGCCATGATGCCAGCGAGCTCCTTTTGAACCGCCTTGGGGGTTTATGCGCCGCCCAAGGGGCGACTCGACTGGGTTCGGAGCCTTTAGGGTCTTGAACCGACTCGGGGGCACCGCCGTGCTGGGGCCGAGTGGTGTTTCATGGGCCACGATGCTGGCGAGCTCCTTTTGAACCGCCTCGGGGGTTCATGCGCCGCCCAAGGGGTGACTCGACTGGGTACGGAGCCTTTAGGGTCTTGAACTAACTCGGGGGCACGCCGTGCCGGGGCCGAGTGGTGTCCCATGGGCCGCAATGCTGGCGAGCTCCTTTTGAACCATCTCGGGGGTTTGTGCACCGCCCGAGGGCGACTCAACTGGGTACGGAGCCTTTAGGGTCTTGAACTGACTTGGGGCACCACCGTGCCGGGGTCGAGTGATGTCCCATGGGCCGCGATGTCGGCGAGCTCCTTTTGAACTGCCTCGGGGGTTTGTGCGCCGCCTGAGGGGCGACTCGATCGAGTACGGAGCCTTTAGGGTCTTGAACTGACTCGGGGGCACTGCCGTGCTGGGATCGAGTGGTGTCCCATGGGCCGCGATGCCGACGAGCTCCTTTTGAACCATCTCGGGGTTTGTGCGCCATCCGAGGGGCGACTCGATCGGGTACGGAGCCTTTAGGGTCTTGAACCGACTCGGAGGCACCGCCATTCTGGGGCCGAGTGGTGTCCTGTGGCCCACGATGCCGACGAGCTCCTTTTGAACTGCCACGGGGGTTTGTGTGCTGCCTGAGGGACGACTCGATCGGGTATGGAGCCTTTAGGGTCTTGAACCGACTCGGGGGCACCGCTGTGCCAGGGTTGAGTGGTGTGCCATGGGCCGCGATGTCGGTGAGCTCCTTTTGAACCGCCTCGGAGGTTTGTGCGCTGCCCGAGGGGCGACTTGATCGGGTACGGAGCCTTTAGGGTCTTGAACCAACTCGGAGGCACCGCCGTGCCGGGGCCAAGTGGTGTCCCGTGGGCCGTGATGCAGGCGAGCTCCTTTTGAACCACCTCGTGGGTTTGTGCACCGCCCGAGGGGCGACTCAATTGGGTACGGAGCCTTTAGGGTTTTGAACCGACTCGGGGGCACCGCCGTGCCGGACTAAGTTGTGTCCTATGGGCCGCAATGTCGGCGAGCTCCTTTTGAACCACCTCGGGGGTTTGTGCGCCGCCCGAGCGGCGACTCAACCAGCTTGGGATTTCTCTTGATCTCTCTTTGAATGACAAATGTGGACTCAGAGATTTTTCCTTTAAATATATCTTGATTTTTCCATTATTTTCTCTCTATTTTCGTTCTTCTTTTCAAACAGACGAATCCCTCTTTATATAGAGTCTTAATCCATGATTAGGTGAGAAAATAGCCATTACAAAGTACCTTGGATGATTCTCCATGCAAGAAAATAGATCCGTTGAGAGTTAGGTAGAAAAATATATCCGTTAGAGCTGATCTAACACTTTTGAAAATCTTCCTTGATAGGTTAGAGTCAGCTCCAACTTTTCATGTGTCGGCTCCAGATCGTGTTTGCATAAATAGCAAAAAACAATCCATCGTGGAGTCGGCTCCGACTTTGCAAAGTGTCAACTCACCGCTGACTGGAGTCGGCTCCCGATTTCTGAGGTGTTGGCTCCAAGAATTGCTCCAAAACATAGTCTATGTAACTCAAGTTAGAGTCAGCTCCCGAAATTCATGTGTCAGCTTTGAAACTTCGAGTGTCGGCTCTGAAACTCTAGGTGTCGACTCCGAACCATGCCAAAAATATAGAACTATTTTGATACGCTCTGGAGTCGGCTCGAGAGGTTCTAGGTGTCGGCTCCAAGTTCTGAACTTAAATAAATTCATTGAAATTCAATTCAAAACTTATTTCTAAGTATTATTTGGATAAATAACCGATCTTAATCCCTAAAACACTTATCAAATTTATCAGAAACACAATGAATATACTCATGACTTTTTTTAATCATCAAAATCAATTAATTGGGTAAATAATTTCTTAATAATTTTCCCAACAATCTCCCCCTTTTTATGATGACAAAAATATTGAGTATATGCATAATCAATTAATGCATAATTGTCAAAACATTCTTAAATTAAGGTTAAGCTCCCCCTTAATGTGGTAGCTCCCCCTATGTTGATGCATATGTTAAGTTCATTGAAATGGTATGCATATCTTAATGCCATTTGTTAATAATTGTCATTTAACATGCATATTCAAGTAAGTGCCATTTTCTTATAGCTTAATATCCTTTCTCCCCTTTGCATGCATATACATATATCATCTTCTCTCCCATAACATTGATGCACATAAATATATGATATTAATATCAAATGCATAATGCATATACGTAAACAACCTTTCTCCTCCTTTTTTGTAATCAACAAAAAGGTTTAGAAGGTGCATTAAGGATTAAATTAACATCAAACGCCAGAATTAAGAAATTCATTCATTAAAATTTAATGCTTCAAAGATCAAATATGATATTCATTAAGTATCAAAATGTTCATTACCTAATTACTTCATTACATCATTCAACTATTACAAACTATCAAAATGCAAACTGAACATCATTTCAACAAAACATCAAACTGAATATCATTCAATTACATCAAAAGTCCTAATTACATCAAAATGTAAGTTAAACATCAAAAACTAATAACATCAAAAAGTATCAAAATCTAAGAAAATCTAAGAAGTCTCTTAAGTTCTTCTAAAATCTTCTCCATTCCATCCTTTTGTATCTTCATAAAATCTTTTAGTCTACTGTCAATAAAAGCAGCTGCTACCATCACTTTCTCTTATAACTCCGCATTACACTTTGAATATGTATTAGAATCTCCTCCAATGTCCTTGATCTTCTCAAAAATATGCATTAAATCACATTTCAAGGCCTCAGAAGAAGTTCCAAAGGATGATTCAATTCTTCCAAAGAGTAATACATCTCCCTTAAGCTCAAAAGTCTACTATCAAGTTCAACTTTCATCTTCTCATGACTTGCAAAAAGTTCCTTTAGCTGCTCCAGCTGAGCACAAGAAAATCTAGAAGTAGAAGCAGAAACAGATGCAGGTGCTGGTGGTGGTGATGATCTATTGGGCTCAGGTAAAGGATGCCTCATGGATGGTCCAGCCTCTGATGGTGCAGTAGCTCCAGTATCAGCTGCCCTATCCTCTAGGCATCCTTTCCTTTCCCAATTACTATTCACCTTCACGAACCCCATGCGGTGCACAGTAGCTAAGCTATAATAGTCAGTGTGCCTTAAGTTCTTCATGGGTTCACTGTCTGAAATAACTACACCTTGGCTCTGAAATGCTATAGTCAAAATCATGTCGTAAGGCAAAGTGGATCTCTTCTTGTTACCAGCCTCAGCCATATACCATATCATCATCCTAGCTAAATTAATTGAAACACTGTCCATGATCACAATGTCTCACTCCGAGACATACAAACGACTAGTCTTTGAGAATAAAATCTGTCCACAAATATTATGTAATAATTTGAGAACCAGGGGCAACTGGTTTGCCCTAACCTCTTCAAATTCTGTGACTTTCCTTCCAAGCATTCTTGATAATGCTCTTGATCTCTCACTATGGGAATTTGCTATTGTTGGTCCAGATAGCAACCCAAGAGGAGGGTGAATTGAGTTTTTCAAAAATTAAACTCCTTTTAAAAACGATCCCCAGCGGAAGTGAAAACTTAGATGTATACAAATTAAAACAAGTATGCAAAGATAGAGAGTAAGAGATAAGGAAACAATCACTGCAAACACAAGAATTTTATAGTGGTTCGGTGTACCTACACCTACATCCACTCCCAAGTACCTCTTAGGTCCACACTATAATCAATCTGATTACAGCAGAGTTGTTTTGCAAGCTCACAACTCAAACTTGTTGTTTTCCCGGGTGCACAACGAACCCAGCTGGTTTTCAAGGCTCACCAGCACACAACCTTACAACACAAACAAACTGCTTGCACAAGGCTAACAGCCTCAACGGAATCAATCCTCTGATTGACCCAGCTAACAATAACGTTTTTACAAATATAAAAGCTCCTCCAATGAGCAAATATACTACAATAGAACAAAAAATAAAGAGATAGGAATCAAAGCCTGATTTGCAGATCTTGGTGGCTTGCTTCTCCTTTTCTCTTGAGTGGATCTTCCTTTAGAATGCTCTTGAAGCTCAGAAGATTAGAAAACTAGGGCTTGCTTCTTCTTTTGAGATTTCTTTAAAATGAAACCAAGAAAGCTTGGAATCTCTCTCTTTTCTTTTGGAAAATAGTATAATCTTTCCTTTCGAATCTTCCCTCTTTTCTCTTTTGATTTTCTGATGGATTTCACTCTTGTTTTTCTGATTTTTCTCTCTTGTTGTCTCTCTTTTTCGGATACAACAGAAACCCCTTCTTATAGATCCTTCTTAATCCATAAATAGCTAAAAACTATCGGTTAGAAACAAGTGCAATAAGGATTAGAACCAAATATGGTAATAGCCATTGGGATTAAAAAGATAAAAGTAGAGTTTAGAGACATTCTGATAGTTCTGGAGTCGTATCTGACAATCTGGAGTCGACTCTAACTTTTTTGGAGTCGGCTCTAAATCGAAAATCCCCAATCCGCTCGATCTAGAGTCGTCTCTGACTTTTCTTGGGTCGACACGAAAACTTCTGGAGTCGACTCTAACAGTCCAGGAGTCGACTCTAAGTCGTGACCAGAAAAACCATCGTTCTGTTCTTTCTGTTGGAATCGGCTCTAATAGTACAGGTGTCGACTCTAAGTCTATGCCGATTTTTGGAGTCGACTCTGCGATTCCATGTGTCGACTCTAATGTCTGCAATCTTACCTTGACATTAGATTCGAACTAGAACTTGATTTGTCTTATGATTTTGATTAATAAATCAAATCATAAACTAAAAAACTTAACCAAAATCATTAGTAACTTCAAATGTTATACTCAAATAGTTTTGTTAATCATCAAAATCAATAATTGGGTCAACAATCTCTCCCTTTTTGATAATGACAAAAACTTTGAGTATATGCATTAAAGATTCATTTGAAATAAGCGTTATAGACATTGTTAAAGCTTTAAAACTTCCTAACAGAGAATTTGATGCCAATTTTCAAAATAAACTTTAAAAACATACTTGAGTTCTATTATAAACAGCAATCAAGATGATTTAACATAGAAAATCATTAAGCTCCCCCTGCATTGAATAACTCCCCCTATGCAAGGTACATGTAAATAAACTGAAATCGATTGATCATATTTGATACCAATTGATTAGAATTTATAGATTTCTCTCTCCCTTTTTGAGATATGCCAATTGATTAAAACATATTGAAATCTTATAAATCTTATATTCTTTCATTCCCTCTTATATTCTTTCATGCTCTCTTATATTCTTTCATTCTTTCTCTCCTTTATGCATATACAATTTTCTCTCCCCCTTTTTTGTTATCAGCAATAAGGTGAATTTAAAAATAATAATGTAGGTTATCAGAGCGAGGTTGTTGGTTCATTCAATCATAGAGATAGTAAACTTCATTCATTGTAATTGCTCCTTATAGACAAATTTGTAATAAAAAGAAAATTATATTTCAATTCAAGATGCATTACATGTGTCTATCAAAATACATTCACATTAAGGTACCATATTAAGTAGAAATTCCTAGATACAAGCTAACAAAGTATAGTAAACTAGAAATCCTAAGATACAAACTAGAATCTGAAAAGCTAATCTTAGGTTTCTAAAAAGTAGGGTATCACTATAGGAAATAGAAGGTTAATCAAACATGTTTGTATACAATTTTCTTAAGATGACCTATCAGTTCCATAATTTCATCCTTTTGTGATTTCTTAAAACCTTCAAGACAATCTTCAATCATTGTAACAACAAAATCTATATCTCTTCTTAACTAACCAGTAGCATCTAGATAAACTCTAGATCCATCTGCAATCCCTTCCAACCTTTCAAAAATCTTATGAAGCTCAGATGACAGGATATCCACAGATCTATCCAAAGTAGATGCAATCATGTCAAGTTTAGAACTGATCTCCTCCTTAAATTGTCTGAAGTCATCTCTCATCTGACAAATCTCATTGGTCCTCTGACTGTCATACTCAGCTAATAATGCTCTGAGCTGACTAATCTGCACATCTGAAAATCTACCAGATACAAATGCTATCTGAGGTGGAGGTGAATGGTATGTGCTCGGTCCAGCCTCATAAGGTCCAGTAGTAGATGGTCCCGCAACAGATGGGTTAGGGACTGATGGTCCCGCAACTGATGGTCCAGGGATGTCCTCTGCTCTGGCCTCCTTAACTCTGGCCTCCTCTGCTCTAGCCTCCCGTCCTCCCTTTATCCAAATACCATTTACCTTCCTGAAGCCCATACGGTGAATGGTAGAGACACTGTAGTAATCTGTATGCCTTAGTTTTCTCAGTGGCTCATTATCCATGATCAACACACCTTGGCTTCTAAACACCAAAGTCAGAATCATACCATATGGCAATATGGATCTTTTCTTGGTAGCTGCCTCTGCCATATAGCCAATCATCATCCCAACTAAATTTACTGGCTGCCCGATGATGATGCAATCCATCAGCAAGATGTCTCGCTCTGAGACATACTCAAATCTATCTATCTTTGGAAATAAGATCCTCCCGCAGATGTTATGAAGAAGCATGAGTTCCAAATTCAGTTGATTTGCCTAAATCTCCTCAAACTCAGATACTTCTCTCCCCAACATCCTAGATAGGGCACTACCACGATCATCATGCTGATACTCATTTATTCCAATAGTGGGCATCTCTAACAAATTTCCAAGAATCTCAGCAGTGATTACAACTATTGTTCCTCTAACATAACTTACTAAACCTCCCTCTCCTCTACTCAAATCATTGTAGAACTCTCTTACGAGGGCAGGGTAGGTAGGAACATCCAAAGAACAAACTTTTTCCCATCCCATTTCCTTCAATTGACGTCCAATAGTAAAACCCTCCAAAGCAAAGAAATCAAAATCAACTTTTCTTCCGATTGTGATAGCCTTACCTGCTAATTGGTCAACATGTGGAGAAGATGGAGATGGTGAAGAAGCCTCTCGGGTGGCAGAAGATGAAGAAAATGATGCTTGTCTTCGAATCGTGCGACGCCTCATGGGAACGGCCGAACCTCCAACAATCGCACGCCTTTTAGGAGCCATAGGGTTTGATTGGAATGAGTAATCAAGAGATTTGAAGGGTTTGGATGGGGTTGGAATCGGTTTGGAATGGCTCTAGAGAGGATTTGGAGACGATAGAATCCAAATAGGTGTTGACTCCGCCTTTATATTTTGACCTAGGTTCACTTAGAGTCGACTCCCGCAAAGCGAGGTGTCGGCTTCGAACCAAAAAATCTGTCAGCGCCCGGATTAGAGTCGCGCTGCAGAAGCAGGTGTCGGATCTAATTACTCAGACAGAACATCAAAAATAAAGGTATCGACTCCACAAACTGAAGGTGTCGACTCCACAAAAGTTTCAGTGAAAAATTTGAATTTCAAGGATTTGAAACTGATCAAATTGAACATCAAACTCTAGATAAGTGTTCCTTAATAATTGGGGAAACAATGAATCAATTTTCTAGATAAATTTCCTTATTGAACATAGAGGATTTTCAAGAAATTGATGAAGTCTAGATAGTTGTTGTCCTTAAGAGTTTCAGAAAATCATTCTAAAGGATCACAAAATCCTAATTCTTCTCTAAGATAACAAAATCTTTCTTCACTTAATGGTTTGGTAAAGATATCAGCTAATTGTTCATTAGTATTCACATATTCAAGACAAACATCATTGTTGGAAACATGTTCTCTAATAAAGTGATGTCTAATTTCTATGTGTTTAGTTCTTGAATGTTGAATTGGATTCTTAGTTAGATTGATTGCACTAGTATTATCACATCTAATAGGAATTTTATCAAGTGTGATACCATAATCTTCAAGTTGTCGCTTAATCCAAAGGATTTGAGCACAACAACTTCCAGCTGCAACATACTCTGCCTCAGCAGTGGATAATGCAACCGAATTTTGCTTCTTGCTAAACCAAGAGATTAAGTTACTTCCTAGAAGTTGGCATGCACCACTTGTACTCTTCCTATCTAATTTACAACCAGCATAATCAGAATCAGAATAAGCAATCAACTTCAAAGTTGAGTCTCTAGAATACCATAATCCTACATTTTTAGTTCCATTCTAAAGATTCTTTTAACAGCAAATAAATGTGATTCTTTAGGATTAGATTGATATCTTGCACATAGGCAAACAGAAAACATAATATCTGGCCTACTTGCAGTTAAGTAAAGAAGTGATCCGATCATACCTCGGTAATGCTTCTGATCTACTTTCTTACCTTCTTCATCCTTGTCCAGCTTGCATGAGGGACTCATTGGCATACCAAGAGGTTTAGCAGATTCCATACCAAACTTCTTGAGTATTTCCTTTGTGTACTTTGTTTGGTTAATGAAAATCTCCGCTTTCTCTTGTTTGATTTGAAGTCCAAGGAAGAAGTTGAGTTCTCCCATCATGCTCATCTCGAATTCTCCCTGCATTAACTTAGCAAATTCTTGACAAAGGAGATTGTTAGTAGCACCAAATACAATGTCATCAACATAAATTTGAACAATTAATAAATCCTTTTCTTTTCTTTTTAAAAACAAAGTTTTATCAACATTTCCTCTAGAAAAATTATTTTCAATCAAAAATTTACTCAATCTATCATACCAAGCTCTAGGTGCTTGCTTTAAACCATAAAGTGCTTTGTGTAATTTGAAGACGTGGTTTGAAATTCATAATCTTCAAAACCAGAGGTTGTTCAACATAAACTTCCTCATTTATAAAACCATTTAAAAATGCACTTTTAACATCCATTTGAAATAAGTTGAAATTCATATGACATGCAAATGCAAGCAATAGTCTAATGGCTTCTAATCTAGCAACAGGTGCAAAGGTTTCATCAAAATCTATACTTCTTCCTGATTATATCCCTTTGCAACTAATCTAGCCTTATTTCTAATCACCAAGCCATTTTCATCCAATTTATTTCTAAAAAACCATTTAGATCCTATTATAGGGTGGTTTCTAGGTCTGTCTACTAGGGTCCAAACTTGGTTCCTAGTGAATTGGTTTAACTCTTCCTGCATTGCTAACATCCAATAACTATCTTTCTCAGCTTCTCTATAGTTTTGGGTTCTATATGAGATACAAATGCAAGATGATTATTGATATTTCTCATTGATGATCTAGTCCTTACACCTTGAGATGGATCACCTATGATTAGGTCCTTAGGATGACCATAAGCATATCTCCAATCTCTAGGTAGATCTTTATCATTATGAGCAGTATCAATACCATCATCCTTAGGTGAGTCATCATCCTTAGCTTCAGGTTCTTGATCTGAAGATACATTTAATTTTTCAATACCTCTTTCAATCAAAGATGTATCTTCCTCATCATCAATTTTACCCAAACTTGATGCTAAAGACTCATCAAACACTATATGAATGGATTCTTCTACAACTAAGCTTCTTTTATTAAATACTCTATATGCCTTGCTAGATGTAGAATATCCTAGGAAAATACCTTCATCAGACTTTGCATCAAACTTCCCAAGATTGTCCTTACCATTGTTATGAATAAAGCATTTACAACCAAATGCATGAAAATAACCTAAATTGGGTTTCCTATTATGCCATAGTTCATAGGGAGTCTTCTTAAGGATAGGTCTAATCAGGGCTCTATTTAGGATGTAACATGCTGTGTTTATAGCTTCCGCCCAAAAATATTTTGGAAGTTGGCTTTCACATAGCATGGTACGGGCCATGTCTTCTAAAGTCCTATTCTTTCTTTCTACAACTCCATTTTGTTGTGGTGTCCTAGGTGCTGAAAAATTATGATGTATGCCTTTTTCAAAACAGAATTTTTCAAATAAGTGATTTTCAAATTCAGTTCCATGATCACTTCTAATAGACACTATGGTAGTGTTTTTCTCATTTGTGACTTTCTTAACAAATTTCAGGAATATTGAGAAAGTCTCATCTTTGTGAGCCAAAAACATTACCCAAGTGAATCTAGAGTAATCATCTACTATCACAAGACCATATTTCTTTCCTCCTAGACTTGTGGTTCTAGTAGGTCCAAAAAGGTCCATGTGTAGTAGCTCTAGTGGCCTAGTAGTTGAAACAACATTCTTAGATTTGAAAGAAGTTCTTGTTTGTTTTCCAAATTGACATGCATCACAGATTCGATTATTTTCAAAATTTAAGCTAGGAATACCTTTAACTAGATCCATTTTCAATAGTTTAGAAATTAGGTGTGTGCTTGCATGACCTAATCTACGGTGCCATAGCCAACCAATCTCATTCATCTTAGCATTATTAGCAACTAAGCAATGATTACTTGGAGATAAATTACTCAAATCAATTAAGTACACATTGCCATAACGTTTACCAACAAGAATAATGCTGTTATCAATGGGATTAGTAACAGTGCAAATAGAAGCTTCAAAGGAAACTTTGAAACCTTTATCACACAGTTGGCTAATACTTATCAAATTATGCTTAAGTCCATCAACATATAAAACATTATCAATATGAGTAGATGGAGTAATTTGAATCTTACCAATACCCATGATATGGCCTTGACCATTATCACCAAAAGTAACTACTCCACCTCTTTCGATTCAAGGGTGATGAATTGATCTTTGTCACCCGTCATGTGTCTTGAGCAACCACTATCAAGGTACCACTTTCTTTTCAGTCTGATGGCTGCAAGACACTCCTGCAAAATATTCATATCTTAACTTTAGGTACCCAAGCCTTCTTGGGTCCTTCATGGTTAGATGCAATAAATATTGTTCCTTTGGGAACCCAAATCATCTTTCTTTTATCATGTGGAGTTTTACACATATAAGATTTATGTCCTTTGTTTCCACATTTAAAACAAGTAATATTTGATGATTTTTCAGCATGTACAAAAATATTTTTCAAGGATTTTTGCTTTTTAAGTGGATTATAT
>UESW01002621.1:50088-113514 GCA_900491605.1 Calamus simplicifolius | reverse complement strand
GATAGTTTTATTCCAAAAGAGGTGTAAAAGAAATCTATAAAAGGGGAGTCTATTGTTCAAAAAAAAGAGAGAAAAGAAAAATCTGAAAAAAAAAAGAGAATCTGAGATAGACAAATCCCATTCAAAAATCCGTGAGCTTGAATCTTGAAAGGAAAACCTTCTAGCTCAAATCCACTCCACTCCAAAAGGCTCAAGAGGAATCCAAAGCGTTCAAAATCAAAGTCTTGGAGGATTTCCCAACTTGGAGAAAGGAGATTCTTTCTTGCTTTTCAACTTCTCAACTGCTTCAACCACGAAGAATCGGAGCTGAGGCTTGATTCAATCCAGCAAGGAGAAGAAAAAGAAGAAAAGATCAAAAGCCAACCATCTACAAATCAGGCTTTTCTAAACCTTATTATTCTTAATTTGTATATTTGCTCATTGAGGAGCTTTGTATTCAACACAATACTTTATTTTTGCCTAGTTCAATCTGGGGGATTGAACTAGTGGAGGTAGTTTTACCTCGTTAAGCTTGTTTAAGCTTGGGTTAGTTGTGAGCCCGTGAAAAACAACGTGTAGGGTTTTGTGCTGGTAAGCCCGAGTAAAACCAGCTGGGTTCGTTGTGCACCCGGTAAAACAACAAGTTTGAGTTGTGAGCTTGGAAAACAACTCGGCTGTAATCTAGAGAGATTATAGTGTGGACCCAAGTGAATCTTGGGAGTGGACGTAGGTGTTGGTACACCGAACCACTATAAAATCTTTGTGTTTGCCGTGCTATTGTCTCTTTCTCTATCTCTATCTTACTCACTGCACTTTATAGTTATCTTGCATTTGCCCTCTTAATCTCAAGCAAACTATTTTAAAAAGGGCTTAATTTTTTAAGAACCCAATTCACCCCCCCCTCTTGGGTTGCCATCTGGGCCAACAATTGGTATCAGAGCAAGTGCTCATTTAGAATTTGATCTCACGATCAAGGGCTAAAGATCCTTATGGCAACACAAAGTGGTTCATGTTTTGCTGAAGGTCATTCTACGAATAGACCTCCTTTATTTAATGGAACCAACTATTCATATTGGAAAGCTAGAATGAGAATATTCATTCAAGCTTCTGACTATGAATTTGGGGAGTAATAAATGGACCTAGTACACCCACACACTTATTGATGGCACTATTGTTCCTAAACCCGAAAGGGATTGGAATGATAATGATAGGAGAATGGCACAACTAAATGCTAAAGCCATTAATATTTATATTGTTCCTTAGACTCAAATGAATTCAACCGAATCTCAACTTGTAATTCCGCAAAAGAAATTTGGGATAGGTTGGAAATAACTCATGAAGGAACAAACCAAGTAAGGAATCAAAAATAAATATTTTGGTTCATAAATATGAATTGTTTACAATGGAACAAACTGAAACCATCACATGCATGTTCACTAGATTCACTGATATTGTGAATGGTTTAAAAGTCTTGGTAGAATTTATTCTAATGCTGATCTTGTGCGCAAAATTCTTAGGTCACTACCAAGATCGTGGGAAGCAAAAGTCACTGCATCCAAGAAGCAAAGGACCTCAATGCACTACCTTTAGAGGAGCTTCTAGGATCCTTAATGACCCACGAGCTGAATGAAGCAGCATGTTGAGGAGGAAACAAAAAGAAGAAAACTCTTGCCCTCAAGACTGCAGAAATGGAAGAGAGCAGCAGTGAAAGTAATGATGAAGATGATGATGAAACTGCTCTCTTGGCCAAAAAATTCAGAAGTTTATGAGAAAAAGGCCCTTCCATAAAAAGAAATTTGGAGCAAGATTTGAAGGAGAAAAGATAAGAAAAAGGACAAGGAGAAAGAAAAAGAAAAAGAGCCCTTAGTATGTTATGAGTGCAAAAAGCCAGGGCACTTTAAATATGATTGTCCTTTGCTGAAAAAGGCCTACAAGAAAAAGAAGAAAGCATACATGGCAACATGGTCTGATGAATCTTCCTCATCGGAAGAAGAATGAACAAAAGGAAGTTGCCAATATCTGCTTCATGGCCAACAACGACGACAACGACAATGAGGTAAGTTCTGAAAACTCAAATGATGAATTTACATTTGATGAAATGTTTGAAGCTTTCAATGAATTATGATTGATTTTAAATCTTTGAAAAAGAAGTATAAGTTTTTGAAAAATGACAATATTAGCTTAGCTAAAAGTAAAAATGAATTAGCTTTAGAAGTTAAGAACTTAACTAATGAAAAAGAAGAACTTAGGAAAGAAAGAGAAAATATTAATCAAGAAATAGATTTATTGAAATCTGAAACTAAAAACTCAACAAAAGATTTAAAAGATCAATTAGAAACTTAGCTTTAGAAAAAGAATCAATCTCTAAAGAAATGATTTCTTAAGAAAGATGTTAAAAAGTATAAAGACATTGTTGAGAAATTTACTCTAAGCTCAACTAAACTAAATATGATTTTAGATAGTCAAAAAGCTGTTTTTGACAAAGCAGGTTTAGGGTATAACACATTAAGGAAACAAAAATCTTAAAGAATATTTTTGTAAAAGCCAACCAAAGTAATATAACTTGTTTTAAATGTAATGAAAAAGGTCATAAATCATTTGAATGCAAAACATTAAATAATAACAACAAGTTAAATATTAAAGCAAAGAAAATATGGGTTCCGAAAGGAACAATTTTTGTTGCTGCTAACCATGAAGGACCCAAGAAAGCTTGGGTACCTAAACATAAAGTTTAAATTATGTTGCAGGAATGTCTTGTAGCCAAAAGATCAAAGAAAAAGTGGTACCTTGATAGTGGCTGCTCAAGACATATGACGGGTGACAAAGATGAATTCATCACCCTGGAAGAAAAGAAAGGTGGAGTTGTGACGTTTGGCGATAACGGTAAAGGTCAAATTATGGGCCTTGGTAAAGTTCGCATAACTCCATCTATATTATTGATAATGTACTTTATGTTAATGGTTTAAAGCACAATTTAATTAGTATAAGCCAACTATGTGATAAGAACTTTAATGTTTCATTTAAATCTTCTATTTGCATAGTATCTGATTCCATTAATGATAGCATTGTTTTTACTGGTTATAGACATGGCAATGTGTACTTAGTTGACTTAGACAAATTATCTGAAAGTAGTCATTGCCTAATTGCTGACAATGCTAACATAAATGATATTGGATGGTTATGGCATCGTAGATTAGGTCATGCAAGCACACACCTTATTTCAAAACTAATTAAAATGGATTTAGTTAAAGGATTACCTAAACTTAGATTTTGAAAATAACAAAATATGTGATGCATGTCAATTTGGAAAACAAACTAGAAGTTCTTTCAAATCTAAAAATGTTGTTTCAACTTCTAGGGCTTTAGAGCTACTTCACATGGATCTTTTCGGACCAACTAGAACCACAAGTCTAGGAGGAAAGAAATATGGTCTAGTGATTGTAGATGATTATTCTAGATATACTTGGGTAATGTTTTTAGCTCACAAAGATGAGACTTTCTCGATATTCCTGAAATTCTTCAAGAAAGTCACAAATGAGAAAAACACTACTATAGTATCTCTAAGAAGTGATCATGGAACAGAATTTGAAAATCACTTATTTGAAAATTTCTGCACTGAAAATGGAATTAATCATAATTTTTCAGCCCCTAGGACTCCACAGCAAAATGGTGTAGTTGAAAGAAAAATAGGACTCTAGAAGACATGGCCCGTACCATGCTATGCGAAAGCAACCTACCAAAGTATTTTGGGCGGAAGCATTAACACAGCATGTTACATCTTAAATCAGAGCTTTAATAAGACCAATATTAAAGAAAACACCTTATGAATTATGGAATGAAAGAAAACCAAATATAAAATACTTTCATGCATTTGGATGTAAATGTTTCATTCATAATAATGGTAAAAACAACTTAGGAAAATTTGATGCTAAATCTGATGAAGGAATTTTTCTAGGTTATTCAACAACTAGTAAAGCTTATAGAATCTTTAACAAGAAAACCTTAATTGTTGAAGAATCCATACATGTAGTTTTGATGAATCTTTAGCAACTGGATCTGAAAAGATTGATGATGAGGAAGATACAAACATAATTGAAAAAGATCTTGAAAAACTTAATATTGAAGTATCTTCAGATCATGAGCAAGAAGCTAAAGATGATGATTCACATAAGGACGATGATGTCAATATTGATCATAATGATATAGATCTTCCAAGAGACTGGAGATATGCCCATAGTCATCCCAAGGAATTGATTATAGGTGATCCATCTCAAGGAATAAGAACTAGATCATATATGAGAAATATTAGTAATCATCTTGCATTTGTATCACAAATTGAACCTAAAACTATAGAAGAAGCTGAAAAAGATAATAATTGGATGTTAGCAATGCAAGAAGAATTAAATCAATTTACAAGAAATAATGTATGGACTTTAGTTGAAAGACCTAAAAATCATTCAGTAATAGGATCAAAATGGATTTTTAGAAATAAACTAGATGAAAATGGCATAGTAATTAGAAACAAAGCTAGATTGTTGCAAAAGGATATAATCAAGAAGAAGGTATTGATTTTGATGAAACCTTTGCACCTGTAGCTAGATTAGAAGCCATTAGGCTATTACTTGCATTTGCATGTCATATGAACATTAACTTATTTCAAATGGATGTTAAAAGCGCATTTTTAAATGGATTTATAAATGAAGAAGTTTATGTAGAACAACCACCAGGTTTTGAAGATCACGAATTTTCAAATCACGTTTTTAAATTGCACAAAGCTTTATATGGTTTGAAACAAGCACCTAGAGCTTGGTATGATAGGTTAAGTAAATTCTTAATTGAAAATGATTTCACAAGAGGAAATGTTGATAAAACATTATTTTTGAAAAGAAAAAGTAAAGATTTACTTGTAGTACAAATATATGTTGATGACATTGTTTTTGGTGCTACTAACGATTCTCTTGTCAAGAATTTGCAAGTTAATGCAGGGAGAATTCGAGATGAGCATGATGGGAGAACTCAACTTCTTCCTTGGACTCCAAATCAAACAAAGCAAAGAGGGTATCTTTATCAACCAAACAAAGTACACAAGAGAGATTCTAAAGAAATTTGGTATGGAATCAATTAAACCCCTCGGAACACCAATGAGTCCTTCATGCAAGCTGGACAAAGATGAAGAAGGTAAAAAGGTTGATCAAAAGTATTATCGAGGTATTATCGGATCCCTTCTTTATTTGACAAGTAGACCAGATATTATGTTTTCTGTATGTTTATGTGCTAGATTTCAATCAGAACCTAAAGAATCACACTTAATAGCTGTTAAAAGAATACTAAGATACTTAAGTGGAACAAAAAATGTAGGTTTATGGTATTCTAGAGACTCCACATTAAATCTAATTGCATACTCAGATTCTGATTATGCCGGATGCAAGTTAGATAGAAAAAGCACAAGTGGTGCATGCCAATTTTTAGGAAGTAACTTAATCTCATGGTTTAGCAAAAAGCAAAATTCGGTTGCATTATCTACTGCGGAAGCAGAATATGTTGCAGCAGGAAGTTGCTGTGCTCAAATCCTATGGATTAAGAGACAACTTGAAGACTATGGTATCACACTTGATAAGACACCCATAAGATGTGATAATACAAGTGCAATAAATCTTACTAAAAATCCAATTCAACATTCAAGAACAAAGCATATTGAAATAAGATATCACTTTATAAGAGAACATGTAGCCAATAATGAAATTTGTCTTGATTATGTGAATACTGAAGAACAACTTGCAGATATATTAACAAAACCCTTAAGTGAAGAAAGATTTTGTTATCTTAGAGGAGAATTAGGAGTTTGTGATCCTTTGGAATAGTTTTCTGAAACTCTTAAGGACATCAATCTAGATTTCATCATTTTCTTGAAAAATCTTGATATTTCAATAAGGAAATCTATCTAGATCTTGATTCAATGTTTCCCCAATTGCTAAAGAACTTTAATCTATAATTTGATGATTAATTGAATAGTTTCAAATGCTTGAAACTTAATTTTTTATCTCTGAAACTGTTAGAGTCGACTCTGACAGTTTGCGGAGTCGACACCTGAGTTTTTGATTTTCTGTCTAAGTGATTAGAGCCGACTCTGGCTTTTGTGGAGCCGACTCTAATACGAGCGCTGACAGACTTTCTGGCTCGGAGCCGACACCCAGTTTTCGGGAGTCGACTCTAAGTCGAGTTAGGTCAAAAATAAAAAGGCGGAGTCGACCCCCAATCATTCCAATCGTCTCCTAAACCGTTCCTAAGAACTCCAAAACTTTTCCAACTTCCCCAAATCCACTCAAAACCCCTGATTAACCTTCCAATCCTCTCAATGGCTCCAAAGAGGCGCGGATTCGTCGCTGGAGCATCCGTTCCAACGAAGAGACGCACGGTTCGAGGCAACCATCGCCTTCTTCCTCTTCGGCCACTCAAGAGGATTCTCCACCTTCACCCTCATCTCCTAAGGTTGATCAATTAGCTGGTAAGACCATTACCACTGGGAGAAAAGTTAATTTTGATTTATTTGAATCGGAGGTTTCTCTATTGGAAGAAATTTAAGGGATATGGGATGGGAGAAAGTGTGCTCACTAGATTTGCCCACATATCCAGCATTGGTAAGGGAGTTTTATAATGGATTAAGCAGAGGAGAAGGAGGATTGATAGCACAGTGAGAGGAACTAGGGTTACGGTAACAACTGAGATTCTTGGAACCCTATTAGAAATGCCCACTGTTGGTTTAATGGAATGTCAACTTAATGACAGAAGTGGTGCACTATCAAGGATGCTAGGAAGAGATGTGACTGAGTTCGAAGAGATCTTTGCAAATCAGTTAAACCTAGAACTCAGATTATTGCATAATATATGTGGTAGAATCTTATTTCCAAAAATAGGGAGATTCGAGTATGTCTCGGAGCGAGACGTTCTGATGATGGACTGCATTATAACTGGAAGGCCAGTCAATTTAGCTGGCATGATGATAGGTTACATGGCAGAGGCAGCTACTAAGAAAAGATCAACACTGCCATACGGTATGATTCTGACACTAGTTTTTAGAAGCCAGGGTGTGCTCATATGGAAAATGAACCTTAAGAAAACTGAGACACACTGATTATTACAGCACTTCTACTATTCATAGAATGGGATTTAAGAAAGTTAATGGTGTTTGGATGAGGAGAGAGGAAAGAACAGATAGGGATGGTGCAGAGGGAACCAGACTAGAAGAAATCCCGGGACCATCTACTGCGGGACCATCAGTCCCTGATTCATCTTTTGCGGGACCTTCTCTGCTGGACCTTCGGAGGCCGGACCGAGTTCTATTCCATCACCTCCACATCAGCCTATAACAAATTCTGGAAGATTTTCTAATGAACAACTTGATCAGTTAAGAAGCTTACTTGCTGAGTATGACAGTCACAGGTCAAATGAAATTAATCAATTGAAGGATGACTTTAATCAGTTAAAAGAAGAATTAAATTCGAGACTGGACATGCTATCCTTTACCTTAGGCAGTTCTGTAGAATCCTTTGGAGCTGAGCTTCACAAGATCTTCGAAAGGATGGAAGGCATTGCCGATGGATCAGGATCGTATGTTCATGCAACGGGTCAATTGAAGAAGGATATTGACCTTGCAGTCTCTCAAATCGAAGCTGCCTTGAAAATTTTAAGAAAGCACAAAAAGATGATGTAATGGAGATAATAGGTCATCTAAAGAAAATTGTATTCAAGCACATTTGATCTTGTTTTTGAGTTTGATAGCTTGTACTTAGGAAGTTTTTGATATCCAATGTATTTCATTTTGAAATGTAAATGAATCAACTGATGTAATGGTTCTTGCATATGAAATACAATTTCACTTTTTCAAATTTTGATTGATTGGATTCCTATGCTTTTTGAGATTATAAATTTTTTTTACTCTCCTTATTGCTAATAACAAAAAAGGGGGAGAGATAGTTGTGTATATGCAAAGAAAGAAAGATTGAATAGGAATATTGAATAATATATGCATAAAGAAAGAAAGAAAGGGGGAGAATTAATTGTTTATGCAAAATGAATTGAAATGATTAATCAGTTACAATTTGATGTTATATATAAGAGGAGCTACTCAATGCAGGGGGAGCTTAACAAAAAGCTCATTTACAATCTTATGCACATTAAGTTTAACAATTCAATATTGATGGATTATATTGAACTCATGTACAATTTTAAAGTTTACATTGAACATTGGCATCAAAACCTTAATTTCAATGGTTTAAAGTTAAAATGACTATAATCCTTAGTTTGATTGAATTTTTGAATGCATATACTCAAAGTTTTTGTTATCATCAAAAAGGGGGAGATTGTTGACCCAATTGATGATTTTGATGATTAACAAAACTATTTGAGTATAATTTTTGAAGGCTCTGATGATTTTGATTTAGTGTTTCAGCCTATAAGACTATTGAAAGATCAAAATCAAGAGTTACAATGTGTTCTGGATCGAATCTAATGTCTAGGTAAGAATTGCAGACATTAGAGTCGACTCCGAGAATCACAGAGCCGACTCCGGAACTGGCACGGTCATTAGAGTCGACTCCGAGACTGTTAGAGTCGACTCTCACAGACGAAGCAGAAAGTCGATTTTTCTGGCTCCAACCTAGAGTCGACTCCGGGTAAGTTAGAGTCGACTCCGGAAAAGTTTCTTGTCGACCCCAGAAAAGCCAGAGACGACTCCGGAATATCATTTTAAAACGCCTCGAGCTAGAGCCGACTCCAGAAAAGTTAGAGTCGACTCCAACCCACCTGGAACGAAAAACGAAGTTGCCAGATCAGCTCTAACGGTAACTTTTCTATTTTTACTCATTTCTAACGGATATATTTTGATAGAAGGTACACTCCAACGGATAGTTTTATTCCAAAAGAGGTGTAAAAGAAATCTATAAAAAGGGGAGTCTATTGTTCAAAAAAAAGAGAGAGAAAAAGAAGAAAAATCTGAAAAAAAAGAGAAATCTGAGATAGACAAATCCCATTTCAAAAATCCGTGAGCTTGAATCTTGAAAGGAAAACCTTCTAGCTCAAATCCACTCCACTCCAAAAGGCTCAAGAGGAATCCAAAGCGTTCAAAATCAAAGTCTTGGAGGATTTCCCAACTTGGAGAAAGGAGATTCGTTTCTTGCTTTTCAACCCTTCTCAACTGCTTCAACCACGAAGAATCGGAGCTGAGGCTTGATTCAATCCAGCAAGGAGAAGAAGAAAAGAAGAAGAAGAAAAGATCAAAAGCCAACCTATCTACAAATCAGGCTTTTCTAAACCTTATTATTCTTAATTTGTATATTTGCTCATTGAGGAGCTTTGTATTCACACACAATACTTTCTTATTTTTGCCTAGTTCAATCTGGGGGATTGAACTAGAGGAGGTAGTTTTACCTCGGGTTAAGCTTGTTTAAGCTTGGGTTAGTTGTGAGCCCGTGAAAAACAACGTGTAGGGTTTTGTGCTGGTAAGCCCGAGTAAAACCAGCTGGGTTCGTTGTGCACCCGGTAAAACAACAAGTTTGAGTTGTGAGCTTGGAAAACAACTCGGCTGTAATCTAGAGAGATTATAGTGTGGACCCAAGTGAATCTTGGGAGTGGACGTAGGTGTTGAATACACCGAACCACTATAAAATCTTTGTGTTTGCAGTGTCTCATTGTCTCTTTATCTATCTCTATCTTACTCACTGCACTTTATAGTTATCTTGCATTTGCCCTCTTTAATCTCAAGCAAACTATTTTAAAAAGGGCTAATTTTTTAAAGAACCCAATTCACCCCCCCCTCTTGGGTTGCCATCTGGGCCAACACAGATAGTTGGGTCAAATGCACCAAAGTACTACTAGTAGACTCTCTTATTGGTACGTCCCTAATATCCCTACCATACGTCCGTTGGGTTAAATAATCCAGGGTACTACTAGTAGCCTCCCCCTTGGATTATCCCTAAATGAGAGAACAGAGACCAAGAATGCATGCCCATCTTTATTAAATAAATAAAAAAATGATTATTTTTCAAGGATTTTATCAGATACATATATTAATGGAAACAATCCCAATAATCAAAGCAGAGGTATTTTTATAGGCTCTTATACCAAATGTTAGAACAAAGTTATATATATTGATCCCTATCATATATGCAAAAATATGGGATCAATATATATTTATCATAAAAAATATGTAAAACATGATCGATACATAAATACCTCCAGTCATTACACCACGCAAATAGGTTGACTTTTTTTCATATTAGGGTAAGGCTCTTCTACACCTTACGGTCTTTTTCAATGATGGTGTAAACTTTTGTCAAGACCAGGCACAGGGACCTTTCAATTTTATTTAGCTTTATGTCTTATCTGTCCATCATAGAGGGCGCTTCAAATGGATATGGTTGAGGGATGCTCATCTTAATCGTGGATTCAAATTTTGAATTTATGTAATCCCTCGATATGGAATATAGGACCATCTTAATCGTATCTAACAGATTTAGATCCTAGGCTAGGTTAGGACCTAGGTAATATTAGACTTTAACCCAAGATTTGGTCCAGCAAGTTTGTATGTTGAGTGCTGGGTTTAGACTCTAGAGTGGCACCATCATTAGCCAATACATGATCATTATGTAATATCAAATTTAAAAAGGACTTGGCCTCACATGATATACCAAATAGTAATGAAACTAAAAATCAAATTATTTATTCTTAATATGTTTTTGAATTGTCTTTTTTTTTTCCTTATTTTCCTTCTCTAGTTTTAGCCAATAATATTTCAATGGCTGTGAAATTATAGGATGCAATGCTAAGTTCAATTAGTCATTCAAAATTCAAAAGGAAGAGAATCAAATGCATGATCAAAAGGAGATGTAAATATCACTAAATGGCATATCAAAGTTACCTCTGCCATGCCATGCAATGAAATTTAGTAGATTAATATGTTATGTTAGTGTTAGTTATATGCGATGTTATATATTGATTGTTGATTATATAAGTTAATTATTTGTTATTAATATGTATATGATTGTTGATTAATATAAGTTAATTAGTGACCTTCATTATTAGGAATAGTATCATCGAAATCAGATATGTTTGTCCTTGAATATTAATACCAATATTGCTGACCAATGTTTGTTTTGAAATATATATTTTTTAAGTCATACATAATTATTTGAAAATGAATGTTGATCGCTCATGGATGTATCAGAGGGTTAAGGATATTTTTTAATCCTGAATTTGTTAATGGCATAGAAAAATTTATTGCATTTGCATGTAGTCAACAAGAGTGGATGGATGGATCCAGAATCAGATGTTCATGTATGTAAATTTATTAGTTTTGTATACTTATTAATGATAATTTTTTTAATGAGCATAACTACAAATTTGAAACGTTATTTTTCAAAGGATGAAGGAAGGCGCCGATCCAGGACATTGGCAGTTGTTCAAGGTGACCCATATGAGAAAAGATGGGTCTTGGGTCGACAGCCGCTCCTAGAGTATCGGAGTAAGTAAATCATTAAAAACAAGATATGTTTATTGATATATTTCCTTCAATATGAGTTGCATTATATTTGATATGTACTCCTTCCAGGCACATATGAATGAACTATTATCACAGGCCACACAACCATTAGAGAAGGAAGGGTCTACGCCTGATCCTTCATCGCAGGAGAGCAGCCGCATATTCTTAGAGGCTATTGGTGTACAGTCGAGTGATCGTAGAATTTATGGTATCGGTGCCAAAGCTTCTGCATTCTTCCTTCGATGTGGTTCCTCTTCTTCCAATCAGGGTAGCATGGGCGATTATGAGCGGATTGAGTGTTTCATCGTGGAACGTGTGAAATCAAAGATGATGACAAAAATCACAAACATGCAACTGAAATAGGAAGAGCAGTGCATTCGCTATGAGCAGCAGTTAAAAGGAGATGCGGCAATTGATCATGCGTATGTCCAGTCGACGCAGTTTCCCGCGCCACCTCCAGTTCCCGATGACCCTCCCTTCGATTGATGTTATTTTGATATTATATTGTATTTACGATGTATTACTCTTTTTGTATTTGTATGGTATTGGTTTCTATCATTAATATATTAATATTTATTACTTTATTTTTAATGAATTATTTAATTTTTAATATTTTGTATTTGTGTGGTACCGTTTACGAACGTGTCTCCTATTGAAATTGAAACGTGTTAATTATTTAAGCAGGTTAATTAAAATTTATAATTCTTTTTAGAAAAAAATTGAGATTAGCTATGCCACCTGGCATAGCTAATTAGCTATACCATTAGTGACGCCAGATTGGCGTAGCTACGCCAGAATTGGCATCGCTAATTAGCTACGCCAGACCTAGCATCACTAATAGAATCGCTAATTAGCTATGAATTTTTGGCGTCGCTAAAATCATCGCTAATTAGCGATGAAAGTTCTCGGTGTCGCTAATTTTCGCTGTGATGATTATTTTAGCGACAAATTTTGGCGTTGCTGTTCGTCGCTAATTAGGATTAGCGACAAATTTTTGGGGTTTAGCTATGCCATTTTGGCATCACTAATTTTATAAATTCTTGTAGTGTGATAAGACTAGCCTAAGATTTATCAATCAAATGATCAAATAAGGGGGCTAACTTTGTTCCTAGAACGTTTGAAATAATTGTAGATATAAAGAATTGAATTTGTCTTTTAGATAAAAAGGTTGCAAAACCAACATGCTAGTTGACAATGTATATTTATTCCTCAGTCTAGTTAAAGAGAGAAGGGATGATGATCTCTAAATTTGGCCCATAGATTTTTTCTCTTTCCTATATCATTGACTTTTCTTACTTATGTGATAATCAAGTGAGATTTGTTGAACATCCAATGAAAATATCTTAGCA
Source organism: Calamus simplicifolius (assembly GCA_900491605.1). Classification (NCBI taxonomy): domain Eukaryota; kingdom Viridiplantae; phylum Streptophyta; class Magnoliopsida; order Arecales; family Arecaceae; genus Calamus; species Calamus simplicifolius. Next base: position 100,650 of record UESW01002621.1, on the reverse strand, counting down.
GAAAAGTCTATAACGATACAAAATGTCAACTAAAAAGGTTAGATAGAATTTAGTACTCAAAATCCTTGTTTCTAGTTAAGTATCCAGGACCTCCTCTTTGACATGCAAATGATATGGAACTAAACATATGTCTATACATTTCCTATGTTAAGCCTTGGGAGCTTCACTAGGAAAGAATCTAATCCAATCACAAATATATCAACTAGTAGTCAATCCCAAAAGCAACTACAATATCCACTAAAATCCACAAGAAGCATTGGATGGATCCGTTCCAAGCCATTTGTAAAGATCAACGGCTGCACCCAAAAAGGCTATTGAGAAGTTACTGTTTCGGATCCTTTAATTTGTTTAAATACCCAAGATTATAAGGTCCAAAAATCAGGTAGGAGGAGAAGTTCAGGGATAGAACGGTTTAGAATAAATACAGTTCCCTATGCCTCCCCATCCACCTCTATGTGCAACCAGGTTGTTCAGGACAAATTATAGTCAGAACAAATAAATGTTCAAAGCAAAATCAAATAAACAGACATTTGTGATCCAAACTCCAACATTCTTTTCCAAGCATGGAGAAGAGGAGGAAGGTCTCAATCTCAGAGAGTAGGTGTTGCCCCATTCCACAATGATCAGACTTCCCCAAGGCCATTATCACAATCTCAGTAGCATAACTGATTACTTTACGGATTTCCTCACTTTCAGCTGCACCCTGTGGAGGTCTGTCACAAAGTCCTCTGATCAGAGTTGGTGGCATCTGTTCCATCCTTGCTTATGCGTTACTAAAGTGATGTTAGGGAGCCTTTGGTTCTACAGAACCAAATCACGTTGGGAAGTAAATATGATTCTCTACAAGTGCAATCCTACGTGTCATCCTACTTGGCAACGTCAACAGATCTGCTAGTCAAAGGTCCAAGCCGATTGTTATGATAGGAGAAAAAGTGCCATGTTCTGGGATTATCACAGTAGCTGAAAAGTTTTATTTTTAGATTAAGATTTGTATCGAATCAACAGTTTTTTCAGATGAAGAGTTGCATGGAAACACTTGGTAAAGGAAGAATGGTAGTAGCTAGGCTAGAGTCTCTAAATCTTTGTAGCCCATAAATAGTGGTGTACTCGAATCCACTAGTCCAAGTTCAGGTGAAGAAATAAATCCACTCATCTCTCTTGTCTTCCTCCTCCTGCAGCTTTTCTACTTAAGTACTTAGGATCAAATTTAATCCAAAAAAATTGTCGCCAGATTAAGCTGCTCGTAACCACAGCCTTTCTTCTTTTTCCAAGTGTAAACTGTGGCGAGGTGACTTTTCGATCCAGCAGAAATAAAACCACCCGACTATAGACCCCATGTGGATTTCTGTACAGAGCAAAAGAAGGGCCAAGAAGGAACAAGGACACATAGAAGGCACTGTAAACCTTCCACAAAGAAACAGGGATATCATTCAGTGTCTATTTACTTCAGTCTTCTAACAGATTTATCCCTCAGCTTGATTTTGATGGAAAGAGCCTCAGCCGATTCAGATACACATAGCAAACTGTAACATCAGACGGCATGGGCACTGCTCTCTCTACAGCACCTCAACTCACTACTTCTCTGGGCACCTTGCCTCTTTGTCATCTTCCACCAAATCATCAGACTCATTGGGTTTCCCTTAGCTCTAGCTACTAAATTTAACTAATGTTGCTAATCCTAAAAGTAGGAGAAGTAACTCTTTACTGACTAAAGAGCTTTTCTTCTCTGTTTTTGTTATTGATATTTTTTTTCTGAATGCCCCTTTTGTGTCATTCTGCCCAAATTCACTCATGAACATAGTCTCAAATCGTGAAAAGACAAACTACAAAAGATTGGATTTCATAATCCTGAAGCAGAATTCAAATTAGACTTGTAGTATCCTCAATGATTTACATATATAAATCCATACAAACTTATTGAAGGAAGAGACACCTGAGAATTATATGATTGGGTCACAGTTATTTGCATGCATAGCTTCTTCAGACCTAACATGGCTTGGTCTTAATTGATGATCATATCTCTGCAACTTATTAAGAACAGCTTACTTCAAACAGTGTACGAATTGAAGGATAAGACAGTGGGGGAAAGAAGAAAACTCAATAGAGATGAAGGCAGCATAGAAGGAAGACAGAGAGTGAAAGAATTGGCTTTAGAGGAACCAAAGGATTCAGAAACAATATAATGGACGCTTAGGAAGATACACGAGGGCATGGTCTTTAGCATTTGTGGGGCAGTAAAACTCTCATAGGTAAAAACAGTAGTGGCACTTGATTAATGGGCCTTAGATGAAAATTAGCATGCTTAGCCGAAAATATGCCAAACTAGAAGGTTATAATGACAAAAGATGAATGCACTTGCAAAGAGGAGAACATGTAGCTCAGCGTGCTAAAGACCAACAAACTACATAAACAGACAATGAAATTGTTTGATGAACATTATAAGACTGGTTAAAAAACAAAATTAACCTAATCATGGATCATAAGTATCCTCCATGGCACTAATGTGACAGTCACCTAAACAAATAATGCATGCACTTCTAACACATTTCCCAAATCTGGTGCAGATCATTATAAGATTGATGTCACAGACATTCATGGACACAAATATATCAAGTAGGACAAAAGTTGTTGTCAATAAGATTCTCCTAATGTCACAATCAAACCTTCAAAAAGAGAAGCAGTAGTGCTGTTACTATCAGCAGAGAGGGAATCGATTCCTGGTCCTTGCTTCTTTCATGACACACCCTGCTTAGATTCATCAACAAGATGTTCAGATAATTATAGCTTGCATCACAAACATTACAACATACATCAGCAACCAACGGCATAGTTCACAACAAACTTAAAAACAAGTTCCCAGAACAAACATAAAGAAAATTCAGACACATTCCAACATCCATCAACAAGCAACAGCATAGTTCATAACAAAGTTGAGAACAAGTCCCCGCAGAAAACATAAAGAAAATTCAGACAAATTAAGCAGTTGATATCTAACCATCATCCATTCCAAGCTATAACGACGCTTAATATTCATCGCTTGATGTTGAGCAAAACCAACCAATCTCTCTGCTACCCTTGAATGGAGGCGAGTCTGTAGCCGGAACAACAGACTCAAGGATGAACTCGAGCTTCAAATCCTCCAGCCATAGCCTGACTAGTCTGCCGCATCTCAGCTCTCGGAAATAGATACAGTTACCCTGTCCTCCCCAAGAAGTCGGCGTTTGTACCACTCTAGACTGGCCGCCGTTGCTCACCAGCAGCACTCGCCCCTCCAAAAGCTTTCTATCGTTCACCTTCACCCACGCCCTCGTCGCCAGGTCGTGCCGGTAAGCTTCGAACCACACCCACTCGTCGGCGTTCTTGACCGATCGCGGGAAGCTAAGCGCCCACAGCTGCCCCCCAAACTGGACCATCAGGGGATCAAACAATGGAACCGGAGGCAGCGCCATGAGCTCGGCCATTGCTGGCTCGGGAAAGAGAACCCAGCGCGCCAGCGTCATACCCGAAGACCGAACCACGACGAAGTCATCGCCACCGAGAGGGATGATGTTGGAGACGTCGCACGGAACCACGAACCAGCCTTCGGCGTCCAGCCTGCAGTAGATGACGTAACCTTTGGCCCCACCACCCCAGCCCACAAGGCAGCAACCAGGAGAAGATGGGTAGTCCGTGAGGGTGGCTCGAGAGAAGGCAAGAGGAGACTCCGGGAGCTCGACGGTGGTGGCCAACACGGGGTTGACGAGCGATGGCTTCTGGTGGGTCAGGTTGTCCAGAACGATCATGTGGCAATGAGAGAAGCCAGCCCAGAACTTACCGGCGGTGGTCGGAAGGGGCTGTGAGATGAAGCGTCCAGGCTCAGGGATGGTGTGCATGATGAAGGAATCCGGGGAGGACGGAAGGTAGATGATGAAGACAGGAGGGAGGGACTGGAGCACCAGCTCTGTGAGGTACGACCACTGCCGAGAAGAAGAGGATGCACCGCTGCGAGACCTCTTCTGCTTCTTTCTCTTCAGTGCCATGGCGATGGAAGCGATTGTCTTGTTTAGATCAGCATCAATTCTCTTCTTCTTCTGCTGCTGCTGCTGCTCCTTGTTGTCGTAGTTCTTCCTCGCTTTGTACTTGGATGTCGTCACGTCCTTCTTCCATTTTGCACTGCCACCAGGCCTGTCCTGCTTCTTCTTTGACAAATTCCTCCTTCTCACCGCCATGGAAATGGCCGAAATTGTTTTATTTAATTCATCATCATGAATTCTCTTCTGCAGCTGCTTCTTGTTGTTTCCCACTTTGGAGTTGGATGTTGTCAAGTTCTTCCTCCGTTTTGCCATGGCTTCAACGAACAAGGCTGTTGCAATCAAGGATAACTCGGATTTTGCTGGGTTAGTCTCACAGTCAAAGCAGCACGTACGTAGGACCTGCCAGCAAACCCTCTAATAATAGCCAGAGAGCGAGCTAATATAAGCTCTGAAACAGGAGAGAGAGGGAGAAATAGATATCAACTTATTAGCATGAGAAATCCTAATAAACAAAAATATTAAAATAGTTTTTTTTTAAAGGAAATTTGAATAAGTTATAAACCCTAGCGGTTGAAATAGTTGAGCTAAAAAGGAAAAAAAAAAAGCAAGCTAATTTATATGGCTGATCGGCCGTTAAGGTTGATGAAAAAGAATTGACAGAACATTAGCTTCGAACTTCGAGACCCCCCTCAGACTCCAAGAACCCCTCGGCCTTGGACCCCAGGTCCCCTCGGCCTCGAGCCATCTAATACTGCCATGTGGTCCATTAACCATCTGCAACTGCGCATGGCCACTATCCGTAACGGCGCACGCTTGACGCGACTAGGCCCACCTGCCACCTGTGGCACCGTGCCTGACAAGGGGCTGGCAGAATGGAACACCTCTAACATGCTCAGTGTCGGTTGCGACCCATTTTTGACACCACTACCAAACAATAACGTCTCGGAATTAACCACCTTCCAAAAGTGGAAAAGAGAGATCTTCGAACAGGTATAAGAACCTTCACTCACAACGAGGGAAAGGATCTAGACTCAAGCTCTCTAGCTATTTTTCATTAGCTTTTCTTCATTGTTCCCGAGTTGCTTACTTGAGTGTCGGAGGATCCCCACCGGTGCAACTAGTCCCCGAGGACTTTCTTACCGGAACTCCGTTCGGAAGGAGGCTCTTCATTTTCCGACGTTCAAGGAATGCGACTTGGCGGCAACAGATTGGCACGCCAGGAAAGGGGAGAGAAAGACAGTAAGCTTCGAACCAGCCAGCTATAGACTCTTCCCTGAGCAATCGAGAAGATAGTGCTGACGCGCGCACAGAAGGTTTCTTCTAGCTATGTCGGGGGGCATCGTCAGGGAGCTGAGCAGTTAGAGGCCGGTTCCCTCACTCCCCAAGCCGGCGTTCCTGCACAGCCACCGCCACCGCAGCAGGATGATCGAATCGCCGCCCTGACCATGCAAGTCCAGTCACTTATGGCGGTGGTTCAGGTGCTACAGCAACAACCAGCGACTGCACAATGGCACCCAGAACCACCCTTATCAGTCATGGGGGTGGTCCAGCCCAGCCAACAGTCCACCCATGAAAGATCTCCTCTCCAGGAGGCCCGCCGTCGCCATGCCTCGCTCAGGCATCACCATCGGGAGCCCTCCAAGAGGCCCGGGTCTCCTTCTCGCCATGCCAGCACTTCTCCCAAGCGATGGCACGGGAAGGGCACATAGTGCACACATCCACATCGGCGCCATCCTTCCCCATCCTCGGGATCTTCAAGGGAGGGGTCCTTCGATAACTGAATCGCTCATCGAGCCGAGCGACGGCTAGACGAGTACAACCAGCGGTTGGAGGAGCTCAGCCACAGGATCACCAATCCATCGGAGGTGGATTACGACAGCCGTCCTCCGCTGTCCCGCTGCATCATGAAGGAACCGATCTTGACCCAGTTTCGCCTTCCTCAACTAGATCCATACGATAGCACCACCGACCCCCTGGATCATTTGAAGAGCTACAAGGTCCTCATGCAAGTCCAGGGGGCGACCGACTCCCTTCTCTGCATCGCCTTCCCCGCCACCCTAAGGAAGGCGACCCGAGCTTTGTACTCTCGCTTGCCGCCGCGTAGCATTCGACAACTGGAGAGGTCCTTTTTGGCACACTTCGATGCATGCCAAAAGATTCCATGGGTGGCGGACAGTCTGTTTGCCATCCAGCAGAGAGTCAGCGAGTCGTTGAAAGACTTTGTAGCCCAGTTTAAGGAGGCCGCGCTCAAAGTCTACAACCTCGAAGACTCAGTGGCCACTCTGGCCTTAAAGCAAGGGCTCCGCTCATCCCGCTTTGCCTACTCCCTCGATAAGAAGCCCTCTGATTCCTATACCGAGTTGCTGAGCTGGACACAAAAGTACATCCGCACCGATAAAGCCGACTCTTTCTTGCACGAGGCGAATGGGGGTTCCAACAAGAAGCAAGCCCGTCCCAAGCCTGCTGAGGCTCGACCTAGGAGGCCTGAACCTCCAAGCCGATCGGACAACCGACCATAAGCACTCGCCCCCAGGGAGGAACCCTTTACTCCCCTGCTCGCCCCGATATCCCACATTCTAATGGAAATCGAGGGCGAGTCGTATCTCCAGCGCCCTCCTCCCATGAAGCTAGGGACCCCTGTAACAAAAATTTTTATTGTCGTTTTCACCGGGACCATGGCCACGACACAAAAGACTATCGCCGGCTGAAGAAGGTGATTGAGGATCTCATCCAGCATGACCACCTGGGGAAGTTCATCCAGCGAGAAAACCCGAACGCACCTGGCCCATCGGCACCTCCACCTCCATAAGTCAGCATCGATAACGCCCTGACCGAGAAGACTATGACTATGATTTTCTAGAGGGCAGGCGACACTTCCAAGAGGCCATGGGGGGATGAGGAGCTAGATTCTATAATTTTCTTTTTTAAAAGGGACCTAGAGGGGGTAGTTAATGAAAATGATGACAGCATCATCGTGTCAATGACGATCGCGAAACACCCTGTAAAGAGAATCTTGATTGATAGTGAAAGTTCGGTCGATGTTCTTAGTTATGATGCCTTTGTTCGAATAGACTTATCCCCTAGCTCCCTTCGGCTTATGACCATGCCTCTAATGGGCTTCATCAGAGACTCTGTGAGGGTTGAGGGAGAGATCACTCTTTCGGTCATAACTGGGACATTGCCGTATCAAAGCACGGTCTTTATAAACTTTCTGGTTGTCCGAGTTCCCTTGGCCTACAACGCCATCTTCGGAAGACCCGATCTGAACCTCCTAGATGCCGTCATCTCCACTAAGAGGCTGCTCATGAGATTTTCCACTAGTAAGGGAGTCGGAGAGATGCACAGGGAGTAGAACCCAATGCCACTCTACTACCATATGACCCCCAGTCCTCAGGGGGTGATGGATGCAATAGTGCCTGAGTCGCTCAACCCTCGAGATTCGGATAGGAGGGAGGAGCTGGTTGAGCATTTGCTAACCTTTCTTCTAGGGAAGAACCCAACGAGAATAGTCCAGATCGGGGCCCTACTCCCTGAGGAGGCATGAGACCAACTTCTCGCTTTCCTACGGGTCAATTTTGACATCTTCGCTTGGTCGGCGTCTGATATGCCAGGTATACCTGGAGAGGTAATCACCCATTGGCTCAACATCAACCCAGGATGCCGACTGATTCGGCAGAAGAAGAGAAGCTTTGCCTTCGATCAGCAAAAGGCCATTGACGAGGAGGTTCGCAAGCTGTTGGCCGCCATCCATATCTGGGAGGTCTACTATCTAGACTGGCTAGCCAATGTGATGATGATTTGTAAAGCTAATGGAAGCTGAAGAATATGCGTCGACTTCATCGACCTTAACAAGGCATGCCCGAAAGATAGCTTTTCACTGCCTTGAATTGACCAATTAGTGGATGCGATGTCTGGCCATGAGACCCTTAGCTTCATGGATGCCTTCTCAGGATATAACCAAATCAAGATGGGCCCGGCGGATGAGGAAGCTACTATGTTCATGATTGAGAAGGGTATATACTATTATAAGGTAATGCCCTTCGGACTAAAGAATGCTGGGGCCACATAACAGAGGCTGATGCATAAGGTTTTTGAGGACCAGATCGGACGCAATATGAAGGTATACGTGGATGACATGCTGACAAAGAGTATCCGCACTGGTGACTATGTTACTGACCTGGCGGAGACCTTTAGCAATCTTCGTCAATTCTAGATGAGGCTGAATCCCCGTAAGTGCGCCTTTGGGGTTACAGCCGACAAGTTTCTAAGCTTCATGGTGATACAACGAGGGATCAAGGTGAACCCTGATAAGATCCAAGCCATCCTTGATATGAGGCCTCCGGCTAACAAGAAGGAGGTGCAGTGTTTGAACGGAAGAGTGGCAGCTCTGAGCCGTTTTCTATCCAAGTCAGCAGAGAGATGTCTGCCCTTCTTCAAAGCACTGCGCAAGGTCAATGGCTTCGAGTGGATGGAGAAGTGTCAGAAGGCCTTCGAGGAGCTGAAGGAGTTCTTATCCACCCCACCATTGTTGTGTAAGCCGTGCAGCGGAGAGGAGCTCTTCCTCTACCTTGTGGCTTCCCCCAAAGCGGTCAGCTCCGTGCTCGTTCGCATGGATGCCGATGGAATGCAGAAGCCGGTTTATTACACCAGCAAGGTGCTTCATGATGTAGAGACCATGTATTCCAAAACTGAAAAGATCATTTTTGCCTTGATCGTCTTCGCTCAGCATCTCAGGCCTTACTTCCAAGCCCATCCTATCATGGTGCTTATGGACCAGCTACTCAGAATGATCCTATCCCATCCTGACACCTCTGGCCGACTAGCGAAGTGGACCATCAAGTTGGAAGAGTTCAACCTATCCTTCAGCCAAGGTCAGTGATGAAGTCCCAGGTGTTAGCTGACTTTCTGATCGAGTGCACGTGGGCCGATGAGCAGCCAAAGAAACCCCACTCGGTATCCTCAGACATGACGGCCGAGGTAGGAGGAGAGGACTGGATCCTCCATGTGGATGGCGCATCTAATTCCCAAGAAAGTGGAGCCGGACTCATCCTAGCAAGCCCAGAGGGAGAGGCGATGGAGTATGCCTCTGTTTCCTTTTTTCTGCCACCAACAACCAAGCAGAGTATGAAGCCTTGTTATCGGGAATGAAGCTAGCCAAGGAGCTCGAGGTAAGGCATCTCAGAGCCTTCACCGACTCTCAACTTGTCTCCGGACAGGTTGCTGAAGAGTACGAGGCCCAAGATCCTGTCATGTCCCATTATCTGAGTAAGGTCCAATCTCAGGCCTCCCTTTTTGCTTATTTTCATGTCAGTTACATCCCTAGGGGTGAGAATGCCAGAGTTGACACATTGTCCTATTTGGCCACTTCGGCTGATGGGGCCCTGGGAAGGACATATGTAGAGCATTTGGAGGTCCCAAGAATCGAAGCCATGGAGGAGGCCATGCTAGTCACTCAGGAGCCTACTTGGATGGACGCTTATGTTCGGTACCTTATCGATGTTGCCCTTCCTGAGGACCCGATGGAGGCCAGGCTGCTCAAGCAGTGAGCTTCCAAATTTCTGATACTGGATGGGCAGCTATACCGAAGGTCTTTCTCATACCCAATTCTCAAGTGCGTTGGCCCTACAGAAGCCGATTACATCCTTCGTAAGATCCACGAGAGCATCTATGGGGATCACCCGGGGGGCAGAGCACTGGCGTACAAGACTCTATGTTAGGGGTATTACTAGATCATGATGAAGGAGGATGCCTCCGAGCTAGTTCGAAGAAGTGATAGCTGTCAGCGACATGCCAACATCCAACGATAGCCGACCTCTCAGCTAAATCCCCTGGCGGCCTCGTGGCCCTTTGCTATGTGAGGAATGGATATTCTGGGACTATTTTCTCTGACCTCTAGTCAATGTAGGTTCCTATTAATCGCCATCGACCACTTCACCAAGTGGGTTAAGGCCGAGGCACTGGCAAAGATCACAGAGAGCAAAGTGAAATCCTTCTTCTGAAAATCCATAATCTATCGATTCGGATTGCTGCATACCCTCATAACCGACAATGGCCAGTAATTCGACAATGCTCCCTTCAGAGGGTTTTGCACGAAGTTGGACATTCATCAGCAGTTTACCTTCGTCGGCCATCCTCAAACCAATGGGACGACCGAGGTGATGAACCGCACTATCCTCCAGGGGCTTAGAGCACGATTAGATGACTTCAAGGGAAGGTGGGTGGAGGAACTCCTTAACGTACTGTGGGCCTATCACACGACGCTGCGAGCTCCCACTGGGGAGGCCTCCTTCAGCCTCGTGTTCAGATCTGAGGCTGTTATCCCTGTGGAGATTGGCATCCCGAGTCCCCGAACGAAGTCGTATGATGAGGAGAATAACTCAAGCCAGCTACAAGCCAATCTTGACCTCGTGGAGAAGGTGCACGATTGGGTGTGGGTCAGGATGGTCGCCTACCGCCAGCGAACCACCAGGTACTACAACCCTCGTGTTTGCCCCAGGGCAATTATGCTGGGGGATCTGGTCCTCAGGCGGGCCAAGGTTCCGAAGCCAGCGAAAGAAGGCAAGCTGTCACCAAACTGGGAAGGACCTTATCGGGTCACCGAGGTCCTCCACCGCGGAGCGTACCGAATCGAGGAACTTAACGGGAAGCCGCTCCCCCGAACCTAAAATTTTGATAACCTCCGTTGGTACTATCAATAATGTACAATATTTTTTAAAGATTTAAATATTTCATTCTTTCCTAAATTTGAAATGACTCTCCCCTTTTGGCTAATAAAGATATGTTCGAGTATCTCACCTTTTCAGCCAAAAGCCGACTTCGATCGGCACTAAAAGCCCGAGGCCAGCTCGGCACAAAAGCCTGACTCCGGTCAGCACTAAAAGCCTGAGGCCAGCTCGGCACAAAAGTTCAACTCCGGTCGGCACTGAAAGCCTGAGGCCAACTCGACACAAAAGCCCAACTCCGGTCGGCACTAAAAGCTCGAGGCTAGCTCGGCACAAAAGCCCGACTCCGATCAGCAATAAAAGCCTGAGGCCAGCTCGGCACAAAAGCTCAACTCCGGTCGGCACTGAAAGCTCGAGGCCAGCTTGGCATAAAAGCTTAACTCCGGTCGGAACTGAAAGCCCGAGTCTAGCTTGGCACAAAAGCTCGACTCGGTCAGCACTGAAAGCCCGAGGCCAGCTCGACACAAAAGCCTAACTTCGATTGGCATGAAAAGCTCAAGGCCAGCTCGGCACAAAAGTCTGACTCCGGTTGACACCGAAAGCCCGAGGCCAGCTCAACACAGCAGCTTGACTCCAATTAGCACCAAAGCCCGAGGTCAACTCGACACCTGAGGACCAACCCCAGCCAGCCCTGAGGCCACAATGACTGATCGACGCTATGAGCTTGGTGCAAGACCTACACCCCAAGGCTGACCTCGAGTTTTCATGAAGGAAAGTTCCAAAACCAACCTCAACTCTTCCTTAGAGATCCGATCCCACGACAATGAAATTGCAGACTTGCTCACGGCGAGCAAACGACTATGACTCTGCTAGGGTGGATGCAGCCACATTGGGAGTCCTACAAAGCTGGACTAAGTAGGAGACACCACTTTGAGCTAAGTATTCAGAGCCTTCGAAGATAAATTTCAAGGAGTCATTTTTATTACTTGGTAAATGTTTACAAAACGCCGACCAAGTTGGACTTTAATACAAAAAGAAGGAACTATAGAGGCACGAGTGATCAGGGCTCGGTTGGCGCGGACTCGTCGTCAACTACCCTCGGCACCACGAATGACCCCTCGGGCTCCTCATCCGGCTCGATGCCCTCAATGCCCAAGAGGCTGAAGACCTTGGCCACCTTCTTTTTATCGTCCTGGAAGCCCTGGAGGTAAAGGTCGGTGGAGGCCTCGGCTAGCTCATCCACAAAGCTGGCGGACTTTCAGAAGTCATCCATCACCTCGACGGACCTCCTATCGGCAGCCGCTGCCCTTGCCTCGGCGGTTGCTGCCCTTTCTTCGGCTGCGACAACCACTTCCTTCTCCCTTCGGACTGCGGCCTCCCTCTTCGCTGCTTGGGTGTCGGCCATCCTCGCCACCTCTTCCGTGTTCTTGACCCTCTTCTCGACCGCTTTCATCTCGATGGAGAGGGCGTCAATTCGGAAGTCTCTGGCTGTAATGACCCCCATGACGGCCCCCAGTTGCTCCGTGGCCACTCGGGCGCGCTCGACCTCAGCAGCCACCCAGCGCTCGGCCTCCTCGAGCTCCTCAGCCCGTTCAGTCCGCATCGCCTCCAGGGCTTCCTCTGCCCTCTTGGCTCAGGTTCGAGCATCGGCAGCCTCCTGCTAGGCCTGGTGGAAACAGCCTCACCCTGGTCGAGAACTTTCCTCATGGCGACCAGGGAGTTCACCGACTACATCAAAGATATTGTCAGCACAATGCAAAAAAAAAAATCTTAATTCTTATAGGGTGGAGCACTTACCCAAATGTGGGCCACGAATGCTTCTTTGAAGAAGGCCGAGGCCCCCTGCCGATGGAGCTCCCTCTGAAACTCGGGCAGGCAGATCTGGGAGATCAGCCGCTCTGCTCGACGGCTATGGTTCATCATCGAAGGCCGAGAGGGGATTGCCTCGGCCTTGCCTCCCTCTGCAATCTCGGTCAGTCCGGGTGCTACAGGTGCCGTACCGAAGGCTGACGGCATCTCCTTCATCGACGCCCCTGCTATCGTCGAGTGGTCCCCACTCACCTGCTCCCCCATGGATGGGATCTCACCTGGGCTCAGCCCTACTTCTATCTGCATCGGTTCGGCGGCCGAGATGGCGGGCTCCGTCGGCACGGTGATCCACTCAACTCTCGCCCCCTCCAGGGGAGTGTCGACCGTAAGGTCGATTGCGGGGCTGGGCACTCGATCCCCCTAGGACTTACGCTCCAGGGGAGGGGGGACTGTGCCAGGGACCGGCTCGGAGTCCAGATCCACTGCCTCTCTCTCAGCCCCTTGACGCCTTCGAGGGCCCTCTTTCTCTTCATTGTCGCTCTCCTTGCGACATGGATCAGTATCTTCATAACTGCACAAGTCAATGGCCGAGGTATAAGCACAAAAAAAGGAAAAAGAAACAGATCAAAGATCGGGAGGGGCCTGCAGCTGCTCATCGCCGCTCGAGGAGACGCCCATGAGCTGGAGATTCTTCTCCGATAGGAGTTGGTTACAGCCGGGGACCATAGCAGTAAGCAGCTGCCCGAGCGCCTTCTTGTCCCTTTGAGCCACTGACTGATCCCTGTTTAGCCTTGTGTCCGGGTCTCCCCACCTTGGCCTCACCCCCTCAAGGTTAGCAAAAAAGAAGCGGGTCTTCCATCCCTTGACAGATGAAGGTAGGCCTAGTTTAAGGGTTCGGCCGAGCCTGGGTTAGAACAGCCACCAGCCCGACTGTTGGCGGAGGGTGTAGAGGCAACGAAAAAGTGAAACCCTAGCTTATATGCCCTAGAGGTGACATAATACTATGAAGCTACAGATGGTCCGAATGAAATTCGGAACCAACTGCATGGGCGTTAGGGAGTACCGATCGAGAAGATTGTTGAAAAAGGGATGGTAGAGCAGGCAAAGACCTATCTTAAGGGACACTTCACAGACAGCAATTCTATCGGGTCGAGAGGAGATTATCCTATCATCAGGGGTAGGGAGGAACAGTTAGACGCTGCTTGGGATTTGGTAGCGGGCCCTAATATTCGCTAATTCTTGGTTGGTGATGGTGGAAATGGCCCCTTTTAGGAATTCCGCCTCTACCCTCGATGAGGGATCGGCAGCCATTGGGCGACCCCTGGCGGAGGCCCAGTCGATGATTCACCACTGGGACAGAGGAACGAGGTCTTTGGAGGAAGAAGAGGAGGAGGACCAGAAAGATGGAGGAGATGGGAAGGTTTGCTATCGCAAGGATGAAAACCGATCCTCGAAAGGGATGGAAGAAGACCAGGATGGAGAAGAGGCCATGGGAGAGAAGCTCAGGATGATCGGAGAAACTAACCTGGGTGAAGGGGGAAGAGCAACAAGTATGATAGGATTCGAAGGAAGGCTTGGACAGGTGAGAGCTTGGGGAGGAAGACGATCTCAAAAGCAGAATGTCAGGTTCAGAGCTTTCCTCCAGCTATACACCAGTTTTGAATCATCCCGCCTAGTCCAGCCGACCATGTGGATGCCCACCATAGGCGGTGTCACCTCGACAAGCGCCTGGCACACGGATTGCTTCGCCTTTGGCCAATCATGGAGCATCGATGACGTCAGCACCATGATGGCAATGATAGTGATTGCTTTTTTGTGGTTCCGAAAGGACATCCCCATTTTGAGAAGGATCCCCACAGATCCGACGGCTAGCAGGGGCGATGGTACTATGATGCCCCTTATCAACTGTACCAAAGAACTACAGTCACTAGGGACATGCACCCCTCCATGATTGGCGATGCGCCGGGATCAGCCACATAGAGGTTTTTACGCCCCTTTCGCCGGGCAGAAAGTGGGCCCGCATCGTCTCAGAGGAAAGGGAGCATCTGATATGGCTGATCGGGCCCCGTTAAGGTTGACAAAAAGAACTGACGGAACACCAGCTTCGGACTCCGAGACTCCCTTGGCCTTGGACTCCGAGACCCCCTCGGCCTCAGACCCTGAGTTTCCTCGGCCTTGAGCTGCCTGACATTGCCACGTGGCCCACTACCACCTGTAGCTGCCACATGGCCCACTAACCATCTGCAACTGCGCATGATCACTACCCGTAATGGTACACGCCTGACGCGACTAGGACTACCTGCCACCTGTGGCACCCGTCTGGCAGGGGGCTAGTAAGGTGAGATATCTCTGATATGCTCAGTGTCGGTTGTGACCCATATTTATCAGTCTGACCATCTGTCCACTACCAAATAATAACGTCTTGGAATTAACCATCTTCCAAAAGCGAAAAAGAAGGATCTTCGAACAGGTATAAGAACCTTCGCTCACAACGAGGGAAAGGATCTGGACTCAAGCTCTCTAGCTATTTTTCATTAGCTCTTTCTTCACTATTTCTGAGTTGCTTACTTGAGCGTTGGAGGGTCCCCTTCGGTGCAATCAATCCCCAGGAACTTTCTTATAGGAACTCCGTTCGGAAGGAAGCTCTTCGTTCCCTGACGTTCGAGGAGAGCGACTTGGCAACAACACTAATTATTTGAAAAAACTTACTAATCAAAAAATGCTTGGTTGAAATGATTATCTTTTGAACTAGGTGATTGAAGAATTGATATGCTAACTTGTTGCTAAATTTTATTATATAAAAACTTGCCACTAAATTTTAGATAAGAAAAGGGTAATTGACGATGGCATAAATTAAATGGTCTTTTGAGGCTAATCTTAGGATGGCTATCATCACAGGGCTAAAATTTAGGGCGGTACAATCAAGGATATTTTAATTCAGACAAAGATGGCTGTTACTACTATCAGAAATCAGCCTTTCATCAAGGGACATCACCAAGGGATGTGTCCCTCAGAAAATTACTAAGGAATTAGAAAGTGATTTTCAAAAGATTATAAATTACATTCAAAATCTAGTTTCAGAAAGAAATCTCTAAGGGATTTGCTAGGGATATATTTTCCTTGATAAATTCCTTGAAAATCCCTTGGTAATCTGCAAGGGATTAGCGACTGATTATTTAAACAATTGTTAGCAAGGGATTTGTAAGGAAAGTTTGGTACCTTAGAGATTTATTAAGGGATAAATCCCTTAGTACTGGTAAAATATTTTGAAAAATAAAAAATAATATCATAGAGGAATTTTTTCTTAGAAATCCCTTAGTGATTTTAAAATCTTATATCAAGCATATGTCATTTATAGATTCTCTCACTATCATAAAAATAAAAGTCATAAGTAAAATTAATATTATATACTAATTTTTAATACCATTAATTAAATAATTTTTTTCTATTTCTTTCTTTTCTAACTTGTTCAAATCTTATCAAAACCCTGGGCTTACACCCTTTGTTACCAACAAAAAAAACCCTGGGCAGTCAGATTGGTGCAATGGGGTAATCAGTTGGTCGTGGGTTCAAATTATGGTAACCATAAATTCCTTACAAATAATTTAGTTAGCTAATTTTTTTAGTAAGAAAAATTTCCTCGATGAATCCCTTAGTAATCACCGAGGGATTTGTGTATTTTGATTAGTGAATCCCTTGAAAATTTGATTAGTGAATCCCTTACTAAAAGTTTTAGATCCCTCAATAATTACCAAGAAATTTTTGAGGAAGACTTTCACCAACATCATATATTCCAAGGGTTGAATTTTTTTTGAAAATCCCTCGGTGAAACTCTTCACCAAGGAATTTTTGACTTTTACCAAGAAATTTTGTCCCTTGTTGAAAGGTTAATTTTTGGTAGTGCGCTTGGTGTCTAAGCAAGGAGCACCGCAAAGAGGATAGAAGGATTAGAAAGTGAAAGAAGAAAAATAGGACAAGGATGAGAATGAATAAGGAGAGAAGATTTTGTGATGTTATGGTAAATTCTCTTTCTATAAGGAGTAGGAAGAAAGATTGAGAAATAAACTTTAGATCAACTTTCGAGAAGCTATAAGCTATAATAAATGATTAAAGTATAATTAAAAATAACTCACTTAGTTTAACTAAAATCAAATTAAGGTACTCACTTGGAAGATAAAAAAATTGAAGAAGAAATCAACCCTGAATGTGATGGAAATATTGATCCATAGATATCCAAAAACTTAAGCTGGTGGTTGGCTTCTATATTTGGCAACTCAAGAATCTCTAAATTGATCTATTATAAAGCTATGGCTGATTGCTCAAGATCGTTGCCAAGATTTAGATGTGCCATGGTAGTTGCGATCTCAAGGCTAGATGGCCATTCCAAGCTTGCGATAGAACGATAGGAATTTTAAGGTTTAATAATTGTCCAGTAGTGATAGAGGATCATATAATGTAGGTTAAGGTAGTTAGCGTATTTCTTGATAATAACCTTTCACAACAAGAGAGAGATGCAATGAGAAAAAGATGAAAAATCAAATGGCTATGAGAGGACATGGAAAGAAAAGAGAGTAAGGTTCAAGGTTCTATTAAGTGGTTTTCTTCCCCTAAGAGACGCTTGCAAAAAAAAAAAAAAGTTGCATTCTCCTTAACTAATGCGTCACACATTATATGCCTTTTACCTTTTTTTACTTTACTAACAGAGATGGTAATAAGGCAAGTCGGGGCTCACTTTTGCCCATCGTTTTCCTATCCTCGACTTCCTATATCCCACTCTATCCCTTTCTTATGCCCCAGTAAGACAATAAGTTTAGTCCTTGTCTCTAACATCACAAAGAATAGGGATCCTTGACCCTGCCCCGTTACTCCATTCCTACTCTCTTTTTTAAAAAAACAAAAAATCTTTTAAAGACATTGACTATTCTTTTTATTAAAGTTATAATTTGATCATATAAAAACTGCGACATTGGCTATTCTTTTTATCAAAGTTATAATTTGATCATATAAAAACTGCAAAAATCTTATTGTTCTCATGATTAAAAATTACATAATAAATATCAAATCTCTATTTAAAAAAATTATGGCCCTAGTTCACTCATATGTGTGTGTGAGAGAGGGTTAAAATATAATTTAAATATAGATTTGGAGTTTTTGGTGCAGGAAGACTCAACTTTGATAACAAAGTTTTTTATTTTCTCTGACACTCATCCCAAATCCAACCAAAGCTTGAAGACTCTACTCTGATTGCGGTAAATCTCTATTAGGTTGGAGTAAAATTGGCATACTAAGTATTCTTGCACAGAGCATTTTTTTACCTTCTTATTTTATTTGTATCTCTTCCTATCAATTGTTTTCTCCCTTATATCAGTTCCTTACTTTCTTTACACTTCCCAATTAGAACATGATAGAAGTTATATAACACCAATCATTCTATGTCCCACAAGTATCCATGACTAGTAGAAAATTACTTTATATAGTAATTGTACAATATCCTTGGGATGATGATTCTTCCTACTGTGCATTTTCAAAAAATTTTAGCAATTTTGGTTTTCTTTCTTTTTTATTTAAAAAATAATTGCTTACTTTCTCCAAGTAAAGCTAACATATAACAAAAGTCCTACTAGTTACTTGCCCAAATCTAGCAAGGTGGTAATGGTTGGCATATGCTATATAATGCCCCTTTTTAGTTATAGCCCGATTAAAGAATTTAAAACCGATTTTAGCCTTCAAGTATGATGAAGTTTAGGATGATTATCTTTCATTTTTGAAATTGCATTTAAAATATATTTGTAAAATATAAAGTCAATGGAGAAATTGATTATTTCTATGCTCATTTTTCAAGAATAGGATTATCAATGCATATAGTGGCAATTGAAATATTATGCAATATTTGGATTTTTAGATGTTTTGGTTTAAGAATGTACTTTTTTTTTGTTTAGTCTTATGTACCTTGTTTGTTTCAAACTTCAGCTTGTTTGTACAATGTAAAGTTTATTTGTTTCAAACTTTAGCTTATTTGTGCAATGTTAAGCTTGTTTATTTCAGATTGTCACTAATTGACCAGACCCGATCCTTTCATGTTTAAAGTAATGCCTTCAAATATGAGTTTAGGAGTTATCTATTTTTTAATTTGTTTAATTATTTTGTAAAAATAAAGTCAATGGAGAAATTGATTATTTCTATGCTCATAAGAATAGGATTAGTTCACTTTTATTTTAATGATCCCATGACCACTTAATATAGGACAAATAGACCAGACTCCTAATGGACATTTGAATGGCCTGGGAAAGCATTAGATGCTATCTAAGAGAGATATTATGTCATCTCTAGCAATATAAGTGTATGATATCTACAAGAGCAAGTATACATAGCACTGTTTTTTCACTTTACTAAATTCACAACAGATCCAAGCAACCTCAATCATTCCATTCAATAGAAAGTAGACAGGTTAAGTTTATGCCATTAAATCAAATATCTTATATCTCAAATGTTAGGAAGGAATTTACTGAGGTGTTTCAATCCTATTAAAACCCCTAGATGTAGATGAGGAATGTATGGTATAAGAAAAAGGATGGAAAAAGGAGGAACGTAGGATGAGGACAATAGTGCAAAGAGAGAGGGAAGATTTGAGATTCTTTTAATAACTTTTTCCATTGAAGATTAATAAAAATGAAGAAAAGAATAATTGAAAATAAACTTTATAATAACCTATAGGTGAAGGCTTCAACTATTTGTCTAGCTGAGGAGTTCTTAATATAGTAATTAGGATAGGAAGGAGAGGGGAGGAAAATAAAGTAGGGAGGTGAAGAAAGAGAATATGACCTAGCATTCCTTTAATAACTTTCTACCTTTTGTAAAGTGAAAAAGATATTAAAATAAAAAGTTGAGAGAAAATTCTTTCTTCAATAACTAGAACTAAAAATTAATAAATATAATGAATATAAACTAATAATATATTTTTTCACAACCTTAAATTTTTCCTTATTAGCACTATAAATCCTACCCAATTTTTTCTATATTTTGTAATAAGTAAGCCAAAGAGTAGAAAAATCTCATTTTTTTCCTTTCTACTTTACTGTTAATAAAATTTTCTATTCTTTCTCAATGGTTAGGCAGGTTTTGTAGGAAAAGAAAAATGAAAACTCAAGACCACACTTTGCTTGGTAGCTAGAACCACATACTTCTTGCGAGGTGTTTGCCAAAATGAAAAATTTTTAGAAATTCTTTTCTATAATTATCTTACTTTCTTAGAATCTTGAAAGTTAATTACTGCTCAGTGACCACTTTTTGTCCAATTCTACATTTCTCTTTTTTGAATCTAACATAATAAAGTAGGTTGAAAGTAGATATCCAAGTGAAGGCATACGAGAGTGACTAGTTGTAAGTCAATCTATCATAGATAGATTATGCGAGAATAGAATAAATTTAATATTCATCTAACATGTGATAATCTAATATAGTGCCATCTTGTACTACAAGGTGAGTAAAATATATTGCCAATGATGAGGCCCAAGTTGTTTCATCCAAATCTAATTCTTCAAGAGGATTTTGCTTACAATTAGGATATCAAGATCTTATTAAATGGAGGACGAACAATTATAATGTCATCTCCTCTGGCTGCAAGTAATTGCCTATTCCTCTCAAACTAAGACCCTTTCCTTTGGATATTATTGTAAAATAAACTGTTTGACTGTTGAAAATCTCAAAAAGAAAAAATTGGATAGGACCACATAAATGTGTTTTG
Organism: Calamus simplicifolius; assembly: GCA_900491605.1. Taxonomy (NCBI): domain Eukaryota; kingdom Viridiplantae; phylum Streptophyta; class Magnoliopsida; order Arecales; family Arecaceae; genus Calamus; species Calamus simplicifolius. The sequence goes on along the minus strand of UESW01002621.1, from coordinate 80,422 downwards.
AGTGATAGAGCTAAGAAAACTTTAGATCATCTCTTCCTATTATGTGCTTTTGCCAACTCAATTTAGAAACAATTTCTGCCAAATAGAATGTCATATGACTATCACCTGAATTCAACATGCATTGGAGTGTTGGAAGAGAAATAGGATCCACAAAGAGTACATTTAGGGATGGAATATGCTAATAATCTGCACCTATGGATGAATATGGCTAGAAAGAAACAATCATAATTTCAATAATGAGAAGCATAGATGTTGGATTCTACTAAGATGGTTAAAGAATTTTTCAAGAATTATCAGATTTTAGTTAAACGGAAGTAAACTAAATGATTGGAGCAAACTTTTAGCTTACATTAGTGATTAGAAGAATGTAGAGGATCGATCTGACTACTTTGAAGTGAAGGCTTTATACTTATCTTTACATTTTCACTTTGTTTCTTTCCCTCTTTGTAACCCTCTATGATTTTCAATAAAATCTCTTTAATGCTTTGAATCATTACACCCTAAAAAATTAATCATCCTTTTCTTCTAACATATCAAAAAAAACTTCATATTAGATATATTATAACTCATCATCAAAATGTCCTCATATGAACATGTCTCTTGCATGAGCTATCTAAAAAGGAACATCTTGAAAATGTACTAAAATATATCAATTCATATATGTTCCAAAAATTCATGAATTATTACTACATGATTTCAATAAAAAGTTGACTATGCAAACAAATCTATAAGAAATTTGATTTCACTAAATATGATATAATTAGGCATCAAAATTACCATATACTCTGAATAATTGGTTAGAAATATTGATAATGACCAAAAGATGTTTTTTGGACCAACATACATAACAAAAACAATCTAAACTCGCCGTAAAATAAGTCAGATATGCATTGTCATTGGCTAATTATAACTGATGTCTCACTTTAAAAATAATCCAATTAACCTAATTTGACATGATTAAATAATTATTATGTTTCACATTTTAGAGTGACATTGAGTTTTAAATTTAGTTAATTAAAGTTATTTCTAATTTGAGCTCACATAGCTTGACCTATCTAATTTGACTTGATCATGTTTGTGTTTGGATTTAAAATTTTGGATAAAGATTAGGTTCTAATTTAGTTTTCAAATTTAGTTACTTTTTTTTATTAATGGATCAAAGAAAATTGGTTACTTAAGTTAATTAAATGGTTAAAATAAGGCATGCATGGTCGAGTTAGAAGAAGGCTGGATTTTTCTTTTTTTTTTTGAACTCTTTCTTTTTCATTTTTTTTTTTCCTTTTTGGGGGCACCAATATAGTTTGTGCTAATCCAACTCAAGCTTATGCTATTACAAAGAGGTAAGCTCATTTTTCAATGAGTGAAAGTGACAAAAAAAGTAACTCAACATTGAATTGGTTAGAACTTGAGCAAATCAAATCATATAGGATTTGTATTGATTCTAAAACAGATGTAGTTTCCATATGCAACTATATTATACCTAGCACCAGCCTGCAACCATTTCCCAACTACATACAGATTTTCCATCCAAGAAAACCCCACATCAAGAGATTTTTGACTTTGAGTATCCAAAGCAGCATCCTTGCCGTTATTTGTATATATGTGTTCATAAGTGTCGAAAACCAAATTCAGCTTATATGGCACCCTACTTGGAGGAAGTCTAAAAATCAAGACATGAAAAGTCATGTAGAAGCTTGATATTGATGACTTTGTCATCTGAACAATCATCTAAAAATATGACCATTCATCTAAAAACCATAATTAGACTCTTTGATATGAAGTCATTAATCAAAGAGCATTAAATAAGTTGTATGTGGTGCTTATAAAGGGATGTACTCTTGTATTTCATGCAAGCTGAAAATAATTATCTTTTCCTCCACTATCTTCCTCTCCATAATCTTATATTCCTTCAATATGCATTATTTCTTTGAGAAGAAAGCATGCATTTTGTAAATAAACAAATCCCACATTAGTTGGATTACCTTTTATTGATCAATTATAGCAAAGTTAAAATTAACAAAGAGTTCAAAGCTATCATATATGGAGAGTTAGAGATTAAAAACTCCATTATACTTTTCCAAGTTGATAAAGATAAGGAAGTTAATATCGAAAAGCAGCAACTATTGCTCCCCTTGACAATGGTCAAATCTCTCTTAGCCCTTACTCCATGACATCTTTAGTTGTCTCATTGCTTGCTTTGAAAAAATCCTAACCTTACACTTGACAAAATCTATTATGGTTTGTGCATTTTGAGGCTTGGAATGAATTGCATGTAACTACCAACATGAGATTATGAAATGCCATGGTTTATTGTTAATAAGATCTTCTCCGTGCCTAGAAACTCTAGAGCAATTGCATGACAATCTAGGACCTCAATTAAAAAGGTTTATCAATAAGGTATTATTTAAGCTCTTTAATTCTATATAAGTATTCACGATCTACCTATAGTATAGTTAATGTGGGACTAAACACTCACTAGCACAAGCTTTTATATGCTCTTTCTATTTAATTCATAGTATTCTCACTGGGCTAATAATCCAAATCCAAATCCAATCATAATCACAAATGCCATGATCGTCCCATTATCAATTTTAAAAGAGCTTATTTATATTGTCTTATAATCTATATGAGCCATAGGCTAGTTCACTCTAATATCATTTGTAAAAACCTAAGACCTCAAACAAGCCAATAAGAAATTATTTGGACTTCTTGATCTTATATAAGTACCTAAGATCTACTATTGCATAGCTAATCTAAGACTCACTAACATGGGCTTTCATAAATTGTCATGGATTTTGCAAGGGTTAGTAAAGATCCATTACCTACCAATCCTAATGTTGCTAGGGTTAGTAAAGATCTGTTACCTACCAATCCTGATGGCTAGCGCTTTTTATCAATCTCTATTCATCCTTTTCGATGGTAACCTACTCTTATTATGATAGATCTTTGTTTGCTTATCAATTAAACCTTGACATAGAGAAAGGAGGAGAACTCATTGCGCCAAGCTAGGGTGTGCATGCATTATTCATGAACTATGACTGGTGCATTATATTGAAGAACTTGATAACACAGGGAGGCAAGGAGGATAGCATGTGTCTAGTAGATTGATAGTATAGTGAGCTAGTACAAATTTCATTTAAGGATATATACAAACACTAAGGTTTTTACTAGATCCTTTGCCCAACAAGTAGGTAGATTTAGGTGCTTTTATTGGGTTTCCCTCGACTCTAGCAAGCTGAATTTGACTATTATTTCTACTCCAAGAGGTAGGATAAATAGTACTAGTGCCTTCTAAGGTTTTCTTCTTTTAGCTTTTTTGTTAATAACTTATTTTTATTTTAGATGTAATTCATTTGTATTATCCTAAATTATTTCAATTATACAGGATATAGGACAAATTAGGAAAAGTTATGTATCTTGGATATGCATATGGATTTACACTTTCTTGAGAGAATTAATGACCTTAATGCATTTTGATGGCTTAAACATCCTCTTAATGCCACCCACCCCAATAATGAGAACAACAATAGATATAGCTTCTTCACATTATAGTGTCAAGTGATCATTGCATCTCTATAGCTTTATAAGATTATTTGAAACGAGTGAAACATGAGAGATAAAATAGCACCCAAGGTAAATAGAAAAGTTTTAGAGGAACTAAAAGACCTCGAACTAATATAATAAAGTGTAAGAGTTGCTAGTATGTGTTTATTCCTTTATCAACCACAAAATGGGTAGATTTTTAGTACTCATATAGAATCAAGGAGTCCAAATAATACATTAATCTTAACCAACCTTTTTGGATGAGATCTTGGGTTGTTACAAATATTATTAAAGTGGACTCTACCGATGGCTTATATAGACTAAAGAACATCACAGTATACTTTTTAAGGCTGACCATAGGCTGATCATAATGTTTGTGATTATAATTGAATTTAATTTTATTTTAAGTTAGACACTACATTTTAAGTTGGATCCTTAGCCTGGAAATGATGTCAAGATTTAAGTAAGGAGAGTATGCAAGAGCCTATACTAGTGTGTGTTGGTCCTACATCAATGGATAGATCTTGAATAGTTAAGTAGGATCAAGAAACCTAAATAATACCTTTTTAGTTAACCTATTTGAATAAAGGTGTTAGAGTAGATTTGACCTATAGCTTATATAAATTAGTGGATATTATAGACAAGTTTGTAATATTTGTCAATCGGACTGGATTGGGTCTAGCATTGGATTTGAATTTAGATCCTTAGCTTACATAAGACAATAGGGGCTAAACAAACTGAATATGTGAGAGCTCATATTGGTAAGTATTTAGTCCTTACAATAGCTATATACTAGGTAAAATTTAAATATCTATATAAGATCAAGGAGTTCAAATAATTCTTTTTTAGCTAGCTCTTTCTGGTAGGGTCCTAGTTTGTTGATGAGGTTTTGTTATGACAAAAATGAACCAACTTCTTTAATGTGCCTTATACACGGCTATATTACTTGGTCTTAGTTAGCTTAACTCACTAAGTTTTATTGTATCTTCTTTGTATTTAATAAATTGGATTAGGTTTATACCTAATTCTCTCCTATATATATAACATTCTAATTAATCAGTCCATGGGTTTGTTATTTTGATTTCAATGAAAGTAATGGCCATTAAACTAATACAATCTTAAATAGGATTTTTCTTTAACATCAAAAATTTTTAATTAATGTAAATAAATGATAACAATATTTAATTTCATTACATTAGTGCTCATAAGATAATTATTATTTGAAATGATATATAGATCTATATTAATTTCAAGTATTAAAATAATATTTTAAGCATATGATAGTGATAGTTATTGTGATTTTATGGGGCTAAGATATATTAAATCATATTGTAACCATATATCTTGATCTTGATCCTAATGATGGATAGTCCAAGAGATGTTATCCTAGCTAGTGACAATGTTAGAAGAGAAACTAGGGTCCGTTTGGCAGCCAATTTGGATTGAATTTTTTGTTTCCAAAAATAAGAAATCCAATCCATAGCATGAAAAATGCGTTTGATCAGACTATTTTTGAAAATATTTTTTTGAAACAATCCTAAAAATCTGAACGAATCTGAAAAACATCTCCTTCGGACTCATATTAGATGTTTTTTTAGATTTTATCATCCTTTCTCAAAATATCCGAAACTCATGGATTCATATTCTTCCTTCTTCTCGTAACCTTTCTTCATGCGATTCACTGTTGCCTTTCTTCGAAAATAGTTTTTAAAAATATCAACCAAATGTATTCTTGAATACTAAAAATCAACAGAATATTATTTAGATTTTTAATACAATTCATGTTTTCAAAATTAGTTTTCTAGATCACGAACCAAATAGGGCCTTTTCTCATCATCAAAGAGGAGCATCTTAGCTTCTCGAATTTCTTTCCATGTAATCTCAATGGGAAAGAACCTCACAAGCACTCTAAGGCAAGTTAGAGCTCTTTTATAAGTTGGGTCCAAATTCATGGAGTTTCTTTTATAATAAATATATCTGACTCATCAAAGGTAGTTATAAAGCAACTAGATGGATGTTATCTTTGAGTAATTATGACAAGATATGGTAAAAAATTTGTCCATATCTTAAACACTACAACTATATCATACCACACATCAAAGGCCTTTATAGACAACCTAGATTAAAATAAAATCTTGGTATTATGTTAGTATGGGCCACATCCAAATGAAACCAAATTAAATTAAATTCAACAATCTTCCACTTGGCCCAACCTAAGATGCTTACCATTATTTTAGTAGTTTAAACCTTTATAAAAGAAGATTGAAGAAAATTTATCTAGGTTCATAATTTTGAAAACTTGACATGGATTTATGTTTAAAAATAAGTTCCTTCAATGATATATAGTGTTCACTTTATACTTATCTACAAAGCATTCATTGATACAAGTCATTGTGGCAAATATATCATTAAATTGACACACAACCTTCCATGTATTATAATACTAATGACACCTTATAAACAAGTCCTTGACATGGACAAAACTTTATGTCAAATCCTCAATCTTTATTATGATCATATGATAAACTATTGATCATCATAGCAAAAGAAAATATACATTATTATAAACTAAGCATGATCACTCTATTATACCACTGATAAAAAAATTCTGATGAGTTCCTTATGACTCACATGATCCTAAAAAAAAAATTAAGAATAAGTCTTTTAGTCAATAGATCTACAATCATTAGCTCTATATTGATATGTATAACAAACATTATGCCCATCTCTATTCTTTCATAGAGAGCAAAATACTTCTTACCAATGTACTTGCATGTATTCACACTTTTCATACAATAGGTCTATTTTAATATAGAAATTTATCATAGTATATCTTTAGTTTTCAAATATCTTGTGAGAAAATCTCATAATAGACTATGTAGTCTATTTTCATTGTGGATTTAGTTACAAAATTTTACTTGTACTCTCATCCAAGATATTGCACTTTCTGTAAATAAGAAATATATTCAATAGTAAACTTCTTATTATATAGGCATCTAGCAAAGTCCGAGTTTAGATAACTAATAACTTCAAAATAATTTGACCATTTATATGTGAGTATTTTATCCTTCATATCTTTCAAGTAACACAAAACTATTTTTATAGCTTTACAATGATTTAATACCACCCAAGTACTAACATAACTAAAACAATGTTTGGATGGGTACAAACCTAGACATGGTTTAGAATCCCAACAATATATGCATAGGGTATAGACCTTATTTACTCTCTTTTCATTTCATTTTTTGGATGTTGTAGTATATTAAATTTGTTACCCTTTATGATAGGACCAAACCAGGAGAACATCTTTACATTACAAATTCCTTAGCACTCAAAAGATATAAGTCTTTTGAGATAGTCCAACCATCCCTAAAAATCTTTGTGAATCTCAATGCTACTAACATAACCGACTTTTCCCATATCTTTCATCTCAAAGTTTCAAAATGGAGATTATTTTGATTTCTTTAAGTAAATCGATCATTGTTTAGTTTCTTTAAGTAGACCAATCATCACTAGAAAGTAAACTTTGATATTTAATTTATGAACTTGCTCCCATTAACCTTTAGTTATATATTGGTCAACAATATTTTCTTTAAAGTCAAAGAAAGTAGTTATCTTATTATACTTGAGATATTATTATCAAAAAGCATACTTAAGTCAAGTATAGATTTCTTTACCCTGCATACTATATATTCTAGGTTATTAACAACAAAACTCTTAAATTATTCTATGTAAACTTTTGCCTCTAGATTTTTACTAAAAAAAGATGTTTTCACATTCATTTAATAAAATTCCAAGTCAAAAAAAGCTACCAAAGCTAAGACTATCCTAAGAGAGTCCTCTAATAAAATTAGAGAATAAGTCTCTTTAACGATGATGCCCTCATTTACTGTGAACATTTTTGTTGTTAATCTAACTTTATAGCATTTAACCTTATTTGTAGTTCCTTTTGATCTTATAGATCTATCAGTAACCAAATAATCGCATCCTTCTAGGTGAGTCAACAAGATCACAGACCTGGTTATCTTCCATAGAGATTAATTATTTTTACATGGCATCCAACTATAATACATTCTGACTTTAAGTGGCTTGTGAGAATGTCTCAAAGTCATCATTGTTTTCTTTCATATTAGATAGGTACACTACATAGTTCGAAAGTAGTATAGGCTTCTTTATTCTAGTGGACCTCTAAAGATTTATCACTTGATCTATTTATGTTAGTTGTTGGAGTAACTAGTTCTTGGGTAGTAGAACCCTCACGGAATGGGTTTTAATGAAGTGGTGATTTTACTTAAAAATTATCTTGTGAGACCATTATAGGAATCATCACCTAGGTTTCTTGTTTGAAGTAGTTGAAATTTTCTAAACTATAATACATTCTGACTTTAAGTGGCTTGTGAGAATGTCTCAAAGTCATCATTGTTTTCTTTCATATTAGATAGGTACACTACATAGTTCGAAAGTAGTATAGGCTTCTTTATTCTAGTGGACCTCTAGAGACTTATCACTTGATCTATTTATGTTAGTTGTTGGAGTAACTAGTTCTTGGGTAGTAGAACCCTCACGGAATGGGTTTTAATGAAGTGGTGGTTTTACTTAAAAATTATCTTGTGAGACCATTATAGGAATCATCACCTTGGTTTCTTGTTTGAAGTAGTTGAAATTTTCTAAATTTCCTCAAAAACAATGTCTCAATATTGTTTACTCCTACTAAAACTATCATCCTATGTAAAACTAAAACAATGTCTCAAGATTTTTTGCTCCTACTAAAGCTATCCTATATAAATCTAGCTTTATTAGTTCCTACTATTCATGGTGTATGAGATGGATAATAGAACCCATAACCTTCTAACCTTTCTAAATAACTAATGAAATAACTACGGGTTGTTCTAGGGTCAAATGCCTTCTCTTGTAGGTTGTAAAGGTTGTAAAGTTTAGTTGCAACTAATTATCCTGATATACACATACATCCCAAGCTAGGTTTTGACCACTCTATAATTCACAAGGAGTCTTTTGAATTACTTTAATAAGGACCTTGTTTAGGATATAAATGGTGTAGCCCATCTTATAAGCAAACAAGAGGAATAAGTGACATAGCATAGCCCGAACCATTTCCTTAACCATTCTATTCCTTCTTTTAACATTTTGGTCTAATGTTCTTGGCATTGTATATCATGATACAATGGCATGATCCTTAGGAATATCACTAATAGTCATGGCTTTTGTCAAGTCTTTGTATACTTAGCATAGTATTCATCATCTTTATCTAATCTGAATACTTAGTCACTTTTTATAATTCTCTCTACCTTTGTTTTAAATTCTTGAAAGGACTTAAGATATTTTTTTTATTTTTTAATATAACAAAAAGATGCATACAATGTGAATGGCCATTAATAAACTTGGCGAAATATTTTTAACTTGTTAGACAGAAAAAGGTCCATACACATCGTTATAAATGAATTTCAATGTTCCTTCACAATTTTTGATAACCTTCTTAAATGTTTAGCACAAGCTACAAAATTAGTGAAATTCAACAATCTTAAGATCGCTTCTTTCACTAATCTCTTAACCCTTTCTTCAAAGATATGCTCCAATTTTCAGTATAACATTAAAGATTTTTCATTAATTCTCCACTTTTATTGCCGGTATGAAATTTTACAAATAAGAACTGTTCAAAGGAATGGTCCAAAGAAAGTCTATAGAAACCATCATATAGTAAACCAGATCCAACAACCTCATAATTTTTCATTAGCGTAAAACTTAAGGTTCTAAATGAGAAGAGGAAACCAAGTTTATCCAAAGCCAAGGAAAAGAACTAATTTTTAGGAAAAGAAGAAACACAAAGGTCTAAAGCACTCATTTGCTTTGACAAGTGAATTTGCTTGATCCAGTGGCAGGGTACCATTCACTTTCATTTGGAGGCCTTCTTTAATAATAAAAAAAGCCCTATAAAATATTGACAATGCACACAATGCACCAAAATTAATCTATCAGGTAGAATTCATAACACTTATTAAACTAGATTCATGTTAAATATGAGCTTTGGCCTTGTCAAAGCTAATGTACTATTGCTCCATGGCCTTGACTCATCATATGAGGGCATGAAACCCTCAATATTCTTAACCTATTAGATTTCATCAAAGCAAATTGAAGCAACTGGATCTCTTTCACTCTTTATAAAAAGCCCTTTTGTTCTGGTGCACTGTTATCTATGAGTAGAGGGAGTTCATCCATGGAGAATATCAGGTGAAGGTTCATACAAATTAGTGTGATCATTATCCTTTTTTTCAATTCCAAAAAATTTAAACAATTAAGAGAAGAATTTTTTCTCATGCTACTTCAATAATGCAGGAATTAATGCTGCAGATAAATAGATACATGCTCATATCATCATCAAATAATGAGACTGAATGATAAATAATCTTTCATGAAATTAATATACTTTATATTTTAGCTTTGATGGTAGCTTGATGCGCTAGTATATCAATCCTTTGCACAGGTGTCATGACATGCAAGTAGCTATACTTGATTACTGATTAATGTAAGCATCACCAATGAACAGTGTCACATATGAAAATGGTCCTTAGAATTTTTTTTGTAAATAGAATTTTGAAATAGATCCCTGGAAAATATTTATAGCCCTAAGATTATTTATGGGTCCCTTATGTCCCTATATGTAAATAAAATTCTGAATCAAGTCCTTGAATAATTATTAATAGGTCCTGTTATTCCTATCGAATGTTGATCAATCTCAAAGGCCAGGTCTCATCAGCCACGTGGACCCCCACCATAAGCTGGCTCGCCTCGGTGGTTGCCCAGCACGTGATACGATGCACCTCCGGTCAATGATGGAACTCCGCTGACGTTGCCGCTATGAGAGGTAATGATGATGCAGCTTTCCTCACGGACTTCGAAGGGTTGATCTCGCCTCGAGGACGATCGTGGCAGGTTGAGTGGACAAGAGCGGCCGCCCCTTCACATTCCCCATGCCGTCCGCATAGAGCCGCCGCAGTGACCAGGGACACGCGTCTGGGGATAGCTTGCGAGGGACGGGGATCAGCCACGTGGGAAGTAACACCCCTTTCGCCTTGCCGGTGTGGGCCTGCTTTGCCTCAGGGGTGAGGGGGCACCTGATGTGGCTGATCCAGCGCCGTTAGAATGAATAGTAGCGACAACTACGGAGGTCCCCTTAGCCCCGGAACCTTCTCATCATCCAATATCAGTGTTAGTTCTGCCAAGTGTTTGCCTTGAGGACTCACCTCGCATCTTCAAAGTGTCATTCGACCCTTAGCTCTGCCGTGCATTCGGTAAGACCCCGAGCATCTCGACCCCGTGACCCACCTCCAATCTTGGGGTGCACAAGTAACATTTCACCCCCGAGACCCCCTCCGGTCTCGGGGTCCTGGCACATCTCACCCCCAAGACCTCCTCCGGTCTTAGGGTGAGGGCACCGCATCTCAACCCCGAGACCCCCCTTTGGTCTCGGGGTGCACAAGTAACATTTCACCCCCGAGACCCCCTACGGTCTCGGGGTCCTGGCACATCTCACCCCCGAAATCTCCTCCGATCTCGGGTGAGGGCACCGCATCTCAACCTCGAGACCCCCCTTTGGTCTCGGAGTGCACAAATAATATCTCACCTCTGAGACCCTTCCGGTCTCGGGGTCTTGTAACATTTTACCCCCGAGACCCCCTTCGGTCTCGGGGTCCTAGCACATCTCACCCCCGAGACCTCCTCCGGTCTCGTGGTGAGGGCGCCGCATCTCAACCCCGAGACCCCCCTCCGGTCTCGGGGTGCACAAGTAACATTTCACCCCCGAGACCCCCTCCGGTCTCGGGGTCCTAGCACATCTCACCCCCGAGACCTCCTTCGGTCTCGGGGTGAGGGCGCCACATCTCAACCCCGAGACCCCCCTCCGGTCTCGGGTGCACAAGTAACATCTCACCCCCGAGACCCCCTTCGGTCTCGGGGTCCTAGCACATCTTACCCCCGAGACTTCCTTCGGTCTCGGAGTGAGGGCGCCGCATCTCAACCCTGAGACCCCCCTCCGGTCTCGGGGTGCACAAGTAACATTTCACCTCCGAGACCCCGTCTGGTCTCGGGGTCCTAGCACATCTCACCCCCGAGACCTCCTCCGGTCTCGGGGTGAGGGCGCCGCATCTCAACCCCGAGACCCCCCTCCGGTCTCGGGGTACATAAGTAACATCTCACCCCCGAGACTCCCTCCGGTCTCGGGGTCCTGGCACATCTCACCCCCGAGACCTCCTCCGGTCTCGGGGTGAGGGCGCCGCATCTCAACCCCGAGACCCCCCTCCGGTCTCGGGGTGCACAAGTAACATCTCACCCCCGAGACTGCCTCCGGTCTCGGGGTCCTGGCACATCTCACCCCCGAGACCTCCTCCGGTCTCGGGGTGAGGGCACCGCATCTCAACCCCGAGACCCCCCCTTCGGTCTCGGGGTGCACAAATAACATCTCACCCCCGAGACCCCTTTCGGTCTCGGAGTCCTGTAACATCTCATCCCGAGACCCCCTCCGGTCTCAGGGTCCTAGCACATCTCACCCCGAGACCCCCCCCGGTCTCGGGGTGCGGGAGCGTTACTCGGTGCATGGACTGTCCTTTAAACCAAACGACAACTTTAAGCCACTTGAAGCACCCACGTGGCTCACCGTGCGCCCGTAACTGCGAGTAGCCATACCTCATAACGACGTATGGCTCATTGCACATGTGTAACTATACATGACCATATTCCGTTACGGAGTACGATTCAGTACCATTTGTAACTGTGCGCGGTCACGTCGAGCAACGGCGCGCACCAAATGCGACCGCGATTGCCAGACACCTGTGCAGCCGTACTGACAGATAACGCAGGATGCCTCCGACACGCACCACGATAGTACGACCCATCACTGTCATACCCCGCCTTTTTGTCTGTTATCAAACGAGGCATCCCAAAATCAGCAATCTTTTGGACAGAAAGGCGGGTCTCCGAGCAGGTATAAAAGGTCAAACTCTCACTGTAAGTAGGGATCCAAAATCTGAGTTTTTCTAGTCATCTTCTTGCTAGTAAAACCCTAACTCCCTAGCTTCTTCAGCTAGTGAGCTCTCATCTGATCCTAAGTGACTAACTTGAGCGTCGGAGGGTTCCCACCGGAGCATCCGGTCTCCGGGGACTTTTCTTGCAGGGGTCCGGTGAGAAGGACGTCCGTTTTCTCCGACGCTTGAAGAAGGTGACTTGGCGTCATCAGGTTCAGTTGAACCGAAACCTATTTGGTTCACCCAGATGCCAGCCAAATCAAGCCAAAAATATGTCTGATTTGGCTTAATCAGCTAGAATTGATCAATCCTAATATGAATGGACACAAATTAAACTTTGAAACATTCACAGATAGGTTTAATTTAGATCTGATTTGATCAATTTGTTGCGAACCAGAGTGAACCGGCTTCGATTCAATCCGGTTCAAATACATCAGTTAATGGACCTATATGTTATTGGGTTGGATCCAAAATCTTATTGAATAATCCATTATCCGATAGAAGAAAGCGTCCATTTCCCTCGGCTTCGGCGGTCGGCGACCGGCCGTTCTTATCCGGCGGGCAACCGACGTTTGGCCAGCCACCCTACCACCCTCGTTCAATGGAGCCTTCCCACAGCAGCGAGCTGAGGACCAGGAGGCGCTCGTCCACGGCCAGCTTCTCCTGTTTCCTCTCCACCGCCGGTCGCTTTACCAAGGAAAGCCTCGTCGAGGAGGCATCGAGCACTGCTACGGCGTCGCCGGTGCTCCTTGGCTTCGAAGATACCCTCGCCAACCACCAGCTGGGCCAGTTCTCCGGATTCGAGATTGGATCAGTCTGGAACACGCGTAGCGGCCGGATTTCCTCTCTTCGGCGCGCCAGGCCGGCGGTCCGGGATCGGTTCCCAGCACTCCGCCCCTTTTTAAATATATATATATATATATATTTCCCATGTCCGGCCTGCAGACCGCCGGCCATTACCACCTTCGTAATACGAGGGTTGCGTTGGTCTTGACTCCTGAGATCAATTGTTTATTTATTTAATTTTCTCACAGTGTACCAACTACGATTCCACGATTTTTTGATCTTGAGGTGGAGAATTAACCCCCTCTCATCTCACCAGAAATATTGCACGTAATGGTCGCCACGCTTCACCCTTCCGGTGGAGCGATCAACAAAGACCAAGAGAGAACAAGGATCTTGAACCTCTACCATTCAAAATCTAAGATCTATTGATTCCATACCAAAAAAATCATGCCAAAGATATAAAAATAAAAGGCTATCATCTCCATGCATGAAAACTAGGATCCAATTTTGATCATAATATTGGCACTTCATGGAAAAAAGATCACTTACATGAGAACGAAACGATTGATCCTGATGTTGATTCAAATGTTAGAGCAATCCATTCTCTTTCTTGAAGTTCTCTCCGAACAGCCCGAATTGGAGCTCCCGGCTAAGTTGAGAACAAGCGTGCGAGGTTTCTTTTATATTAGACAGGTGTTATCTCAAAATTATTACCGTGAGATAGTGTTTGGTCTTATCTTGAATAATAACTCGTATTAAAATAAAGGCTAAAACATGCTTTTGATCCTCAAACTTTCATCCAAAATTCATTTTGAACCTCAAACTTTCCGTTATTAATTGATGCAATAGCAACGTGCCCTAATGCAAACACACAGGATATTCTTTTAAGTGACATATCAATTATTCCATTAATTTTAACTGATGTCATATATAATGAGACATCAAGTGCAGAACATTTCTAAAATATAAGGAGCTAAATTATAAAAACTAAAAGTTTTAGGATTAAAGATATATTTTCATTTAAGATAAAAAGTTTGGTGTCATATTAATGTGGACCACATCTTGATAAGTTCAAATTAAATGAAACCCAACAAAAGCGTCAAATAATGTTGTTTCTATTAATAACAAACTTTATAATAAATTAATAGCAGTAACCATCTAGAAAAATTATTGCTGTATATATCTATATTTAAAAAAAGCCTCTAAAATCAATAATATGGTTCGGCTATAATATTTTAAACATGTACTTGATCAATTCCCAAAATCATAACTTAATTCTTTAGCACGGTTAAGTGGGGCATATAAATTTTATCAGGGAGAGAAAAAAAAAAGGCTAGATGAGTTCTCTTTAGGTACTTCAAAAATGGTTGTTACATAATTCTAAGGCCCTTGCAACCAAAGTTCATTTTTTTCTTCTAATTATTGCTTAAACCAAAAGTTTTTTTCTCTTTTATAAAAGGCATCCATGGACTATTTATATCTTGATAAAGAATTATACGCGCATGCGTGTACATACATACATACATACATATATATATATATATATATATATATATATATATATATATATATATATGTATGTATGTATGGATGTATGCATGTATGTGTTTTTGCATGCCTGCATGCGTGCATACAGAATACATGCATACATACACATACATATATATAATGCCAAGATAGACCTCCAAATATATAATAAATAGTTAGTTCTTAAGGCTAATTGAATGAAGAGAACTCTAATAAACTTGATTGAAATAAACTTATAGCAAAGAGAGCCGACAATATGACATAGTTCATGAATATTACATTTTAAACCGAGGATAATACAATAGAACATAATGAAATATTTTATCCCCTTCTCTTTGGTCAAGATTCCTTGTGCAAACAAAATCTATAATTGAAACATTTTCCAAAGAACAACATTAATTGCTCATGGATTTTATATCACGGTTCAAAACAACAACTACAACAATGCTACACCTCTTTTATGCAATAGTCCCTCATTGTTCTTGTATGCTGATATTTGAGAGCCTTATAGTAAAACAGATTAATCATTTCTTGAACCTTTTCCTGCTAAGTATATTAACATTATCACTCACATGTTCACCATCACATTCTAAAATCCACTAAAAACCAAGTGATCTAGAAGGAAAGAATTTGTATGCAAATAAAAAAGTACAAAAATTAGGTAGACTAGTTATTAAAATATAAAAAGAGAAGAAAAAAATATGATATAAGACTATATCAAATTGGTCATAAGTATTCTATACCCGCACCCAAATCCTTTTATCTTGGCAAGTTGAGTAAGTTGGTTGAACCGAGTTAGAATTTGCCACTCATGTATACTTTGCAACATTTATTTTATGTAATAATAGTGGAAGCTCCATCTCTAGTTTTAACTTAAAAAATACTATGTAAAGTAATTCTCTTTTATCATTCACTAGTTATCCCCCTTTGATTGTATAAAGAATAATTTTATTTAACAATATTACACTTTTACGCATACTTTGCATATCTCTTGTTGAGAGAGAGAGAAGACATATAACAAATAAAATTCCCCTTCTTTCTCTTGATGTGATCTCCTCTCTTTCTCTCTCTTAGTGTAAGTCTTAAAAAAATTAAAACTAGCATGTACCTTCATGTGGACACCATTCCATTGAAAACCATGATTCTCTCATAATATAAATAAAGTAATCGGAGGCTTCAATAATTTGGAGCATTGCTTCATCTTGGCTAAACTCTAAGTTATCTTCATATACAAAGAAAACAAATATATTTAACGAAATAAACACAAATTTGCATGAAGTATATAAAGAAAGTAATGGTATTATATTATCAAAACAAAACTAAATAGTAAATTATTTGATAAAAAATGTTACCTTATTAATGACACGAATGCTTCAATGGCTAAATTTTTATCACACATAATTATTGATTTTTTATACAAAAACTTCAGTTATTAATGCAGGTGTCATTGATACCATCCTTTTACAATATACGAAGTATGGTTTTTCTTTTTCTAACTATCCTTAAATTGCAATACTAAATATAGGAAATTATAATAAATAAAAGGTTTCAATAGCTAAAACTTTGTTACACGTTAAATAATAAATTTTAATGCTAAACTAATACATCATAAAAAGTTCAAACCAGTTGCGAGATTGAGAGGAAAAGAGTGGTACTAGGCTCCACTTCTCTTTCCAAGCCTTAATGCCCTATTAACTATCGCAACTAAAACGTCAGGGTTTTTCTACTCATCCCATCTTTCATGACAAAAACAATATTAGCCACTTCATATGCTACTTAGTAGAGATGCGGTTCCAAAAGGAGCAATAACAGAAGATATCATTATTTTTAGTGTAGAAGTTCCTATATCAACAAGAAATATTCTAAATTAAATATTGTTATATATCTTTCCTATGTGTGTATTGTTGGGGGTAAAATCGTCATTGCATCAATATCCGTGCAAAGAGGCTAAGATCGACCTCCTCCCTTCGTCTTCCCCGGGCTTCCATAGCTCAGCCTCCCCCGAGATTCCAGTAGAGTCTCCCCCGAGCTTCCATAGCTCGGCTCCCCCGAGCTTCCATAGCTCGGTTCCCTCGAGCTTCCATAGCTCGTCCTTCCCGAGCTTCCATAGCTCGGTTCCCCGAGCTTCCATAGCTCGGCTCTCCCGAGCTTCCATAGCTCGTTTCCCCAGAGTCTCCATGGCCCGGCTTTACCGAGCGATTCACGATTCGATACTCACCTCCGCGAAACCTGACGCAGGAGAGCCTAAGCCTACTGTAACGACATCCTAGGCAAGGAATCATGTTGAGAAGTGGTCTAGAGCCTATCAAGGCTACCCGAGACCTACACACCTGCCAGATCTCAAGCCATCGAGGAGCTCTCCTAGCCGTCGATCCCCTAACAGACAAGATATGGATCCCAACGGCCCCACAACGGCCCGATTCGATCCATCCTCGTATCCTAACAACCTCTGAACCTTCCAGAAGGCGCTCAAAATCCAGGTGACAGTCTATAAATGGGACACTCCTAGATTCCCTCAGGTATGTGCGCTCACACCCCCACTCTCACTCTCCCGCTCTTGCCAGTAGCTCGTCGGTGCTCTCGCCCTCTAGAGCTCCCGATTGGCCGCCCCCAGAGAGACCTCCCGGAGAGATCCACCTCCCCACTTTCTGATTGATCGCCGATTTTCCTCCCACTGACTTGAGCGTCAGAGGGTCTTCCGCGGAGGGCCACCCCCAACGCCTCTCGCACGAGGACTTGTGTGCAGGTCCACCCCCTAGAGATCGACCGCGCCCGAGTCGGAGGACGGATCCCGGCGGCAACAGATTAGCGCTAGAAGGAGGGGCCTCAAGTCCCATTAAAACTTGAAAAAAGGAGATAAGGATCTTAATCCGGAGTAGAACCTCTTTAATGGCCAACTGGAGAAGAGCAACCTCTGAAGCCCAAGATCAGGTCGCTTCCCAGAGGCCTGATCCAACGGGCGGTATAGCGCCGCAACCTCCATCGGTCGAAACCCCGTCACCACCTGCCATCCTGGTGACCCAGGACCAGTTTGCTACACTGGTCCAATAAGTCCAGGCCCTTACCCACCTGGTTCAAGAGCGCCTTGCAGCCCCTCCCGCTTCGCACTTTCAAAAGGAGGCGGCAATTTCTTCTTCGCCGGCAGCTTCCTCCTCCGGTCCGCATAAACCCGCGAACCCCCCACACCGGCCCAGGGGACAAACCAGTCCCACGAGGCGGTTATGATAGGGATCCTCCCAGATCTCGGCGAGCCCGATCCCTCTCCCCGGTGACATCTCACCATGATTCGACGCCATCCTTGCGATCCTCACGCCCAACTCCTCCTCTGACCGGTGAAGAGGAGATCCATCGTCAGATCCAGAAGATGCGTCAGGAGCTGGACGCCGCCAAGCAGGCCCATCCGCCCCAGCCCAAAGCGGAGCAGGGCATCCCTTTCTCTAAGGGGATCATGGAGGAAGTGATTCCCTCCCATGTCAAGCTACCGACTGTTGAACCCTACCACGGCTCTTCTGACCCGGACGACCATCTTAGCAGCTTCCGGTCAATAATGATGTTCCACGGAGCATCTGACGCGGTCCTCTGCCGCGCTTTTCCCTCCACCCTCAGAGGATCCGCCCGAACCTGGTTCAATGCTTTGAAGCCAGGTTCTGTCGATTCATTTGACGAGCTGAGCCATCTTTTTATTGGCCAGTTCGTCAGCAGCCGCCGCCACCGACGAAGATCTGACTCCCTCTCCGAAGTCAAGCAGAGAGAGAGGGAGTCCTTGAGGAATTACCTTGGCCATTTTAATAAGGCCATGTTAGAGGTGGACCACCTTAATCATGAGGTGGCTATGTCCGCCCTGGCGGGGGGAGTCTCGAAGGAAAGCGACTTCTACCTAGCTATGGAAGTCAGCTACCCCCCCTGCCTCTCTGATATGATGGCCCTGGCGGACAAGTACGCTAGGGTCAAAGAATCACGGAGAGTTGCCCGCGCCGAACAGGCAAAGAAGAAGGAGCCCAAAGTCCCCGACAGGCACCGTCCCGCCCGACGACCAAGTCCGCCTCGCCGCCAAAGAGTCCCTCTGCTGCCGCCAAGGAATCGCTCCCGAAGCCCTCCCAGGTGATTCGATCACTACACTCCGTTGACCGTGCCCCGGGCATAAATCCTCATGGAAATAGAGCGCCAGCTCCCCCGACCAGTGCCTCTCCAAGGGAACCCGACCTGAAGAGATCCCACCAAGTACTGTCACTACCATAGGGAGCACGGCCACGACACTGAAGAATGCTGGCAGCTGAAAAATGAAATTGAGAGGCTAATCCAGCGGGGACGACTGAATCAGTTCAGGAGGGCGCCCGAGCCACCACAAAGAGGCGACCGCCAGCCCGAACTTCAACAACCTCCTCCTCCACCGAATCCACCCGTGATCGGCCGCATCAACATGATCAAAGAGGCCGGCGGGTCGAGCCCAGGGGCGACAGTGAAGGATCGGCACCAAAGAAGGCACGGACGGGCGAGCTCTCCTTCTCCGATGATGATCTCCAAGGGATACAGCTCCCCCATAATGACGCACTAGTTGTATCCCTTAATTTGAATAACTATGATATAAGCCGAATCCTCATTGATAGTGGAAGTTCGGTGAATGTTTTGTACCTCGGTGTATTTGCCAGGATGAAATTACTCATGAAAAACCTTCGAGCCGTGGATTCCACCTTGATGGGATTCACAGGCGATGTCATCGTCCCAGAAGGGGTCATCACCCTAACAGTCCGCGCGGGAGCTTGGCCCCTTGTGGCCATTATCCAGACAGACTTCCTAGTAACCGATCTCAGATCTCCGTACAACGCAATATTCGGCAGGCTCGGTCTGATGTCCCTCAAGGCAGTTGTCTCCATCCCGCATCTATCCATGAAGTTCCCCACCGAGCGAGGAGTTGGAGTTGTTCGGGGAAGTCAAGCCATGGCTTGGCAGTGCATTGTTACAAGCCTTCAGTCTAGAATGCCAGAAGTTGATGGGCTAGACGCTCGCGAGGACTTCGCCGAACAGCGGGGAGAACCGGCAGAGGAATTGGAGGAGGTACCATTGGACGAGGCTCGACCCGACCGAACCATAAAAATCGGGTTGCTGCTCAAAGGAGAGCCTCAGCACAAATTGATCAGGTTCCTCCGAAGCAATGCTGACATCTTCGCCTGGTCCGCCTCCGACATGCCAGGGATCAGTCCCGAGGTTCTCGTCCATCATCTCAATGTGGACGAGATGCACAGGCCCGTCAAGCAGAAGAAGAGGAGCTTCGCCCCAGAACGATAAAAGGCCATTGAAGAAGAGGTAGACAAACTCATCAAGGCCAATTTCATTCGAGAGGTAAATTATCCGAGCTGGCTGTCAAATGTCGTCATGGTGAAGAAGTCGAACGGTAAGTGGAGGATCTGCATCGACTTCACCGACCTTAACAAAGCCTGCCCGAAGGACAGCTATCCCCTTCCTCGGATCGACCAGCTCGTGGACGCCACCTCAGGCCACCAGATGCTGTCATTCATGGACGCCTATTCAGGCTATAATCAGATCTGAATGACCCCTGAAGATGAAGAAAAGACCGCCTTCATAACCGACCGAGGTACTTACTGTTACCGCGTTATGCCTTTTGGTCTTAAAAATGCAGGTGCAACATACCAGAGGCTGGTTAACAAAGTATTCAAGGAGCAAATCGGCCGGAATATGGAGGTGTACGTGGACGACATGCTGGTCAAAAGCAAGGAAGCGTCACGACATGTCGAGGACCTCTCAGAGAGCTTTGCAACGCTGCACAAATATGGGATGAGACTCAACCCGACCAAATGTGCCTTTGGTGTTAACTCCGGGAAGTTTCTCGGCTTCATGGTCTCCCAGCGAGGTATCGAAGCTAACCCCCAGAAGATTCAAGCTCTCCAACAAATGGCGCCCCCGGCATCTGTTAAAGAGGTCCAACGCCTAACCGGGAGGATAGCGGCCCTTAACCGCTTTGTGGCGCAGTCGGCTGAGAGATGCCTCCCCTTCTTCAAAACCCTCCGGTCGTCTAAAAACTTCCAGTGGACTCCTGAATGCCAAAGGTCATTTCAAGATCTCAAGAAGTACCTCGGCTCGCCCCCACTCCTCAGCAGTCCGGCCCCGGGTGAGACCCTATTCTTGTACCTGGCTGTTTCGGAGGGTGCAGTTTGTTCGGTGCTGGTCAAGGAAGAAGGCAAAGTCCAGAAGCCGATCTACTATGTCAGCAGACTACTCCGCGATGCGGAGACAAGGTACAGCAGAATTGAAAAGATGGTGTTGGCCTTAATCACCTCAGTTCGGAAGCTGCAGCCATACTTCCAAGCACATTCCGTGACGGTCCTGACCGACCAACCCATCAAGGCGGTAGTCCACCGTCCCGAGATGTCGGGGAGAATGACCAAGTGGGCCATCAAGCTAAGTGAGCATGACATATATTTTCAGCCTCGTCCAGCCATTAAAGCCCAGGTGCTAGCCGACTTCCTCCTCGAGTGTACCATCCCGGAGGACGGTTCTACCCCAGACTCCCTCAAAGAGCCAAAATCTGAAGCCCGGTGGCTCCTTCATGTCGACGGGTCATTTAATGCCCATCGCTCCGGTGCGGGCCTGGTTCTCACCAGCCCGGAGGGAATAACCTTCGAATATGGCATCCGATTCTCCTTCCCGGCCTCCAACAACAAAGCCGAGTACGAAGCCCTATTGGCCGGCCTCCGAATCGCCCGTAATCTGAAGGTAGAGAAGCTTAATGCCTTCACCGACTCTCAGCTGGTAGCTGGCCATGTACGAGGAGAGTTTGAAGCCCGAGAGCCGAACATGGTTCGTTATCTCCAGGAGGTGCGAAGCCTGCTTCCCCATTTTGCCGAATTTGAAATCATTCAGATTCCCAGATCCGAGAATGTCCGCGCCGACCTACTCTCCCGATTGGCGACCGCGGAGTCAATGGATGCCGAGCAAAAGTTCCACCTGGAGACTCTGGAAAAGCCCAGCATCGCGGAAGCTGACTGAATAATGCAGGTTGAGGCCGAACCATCATGGTTCGACCCTATCCTCAGATATCTCAAAGAAGGGTCGCTTCCGTCTGACGGAGAGAGGCTAGAAAGCTGAAGCTGCAGGCCATCCACTACATGTTGATTGACAACCAGCTTTACAAACGGTCTTTTTCCATGCCGCTGCTCAGATGCCTTCGCCCGTCCGAAGCAGATTATGCTCTGCGCGAGGTACATGAAAGGATTTGCGCAACCATCTGGGAAGTCGATCCCTATGCCACAAGGTGCTGCGACAAGGCTACTACTGGCCGACCATGCAAAAGGACGCAAATGATCTAGTCCGAGCCTGCGACCCCTGCCAGAGGCACTCAAGCATCCAAAGGCTCCCTTCCGCCAAACTAGTTTCCATATCCTCCGCTTGGCCCTTCGCCAAATGGGGGATGGACATCCTCGGCCCATTCCCGCTTGCCACGGGGCAGCAGAAATTTCTATTTGTCGCCATCGACTACTTCACCAAATGGGTCGAAGCGGAAGCAGTTGCACAAATAACCGATGCACGGGCCAGAGATTTTATGTGGAGGTCCATCATCTGCCGATTCGGCCTCCCGTACACCATAATCACCGATAACGGTAAGCAATTTGACAACTCTAAATTCTGCCAGTTCTGTGAGGAGCATGGAATCCGTCACCACCTCACTTCGATCGGGCACCCACAAGCCAACGGAGCGGCCGAAGTGACCAACAGGATCCTCCTCCAGGGAATCAAAGCTCGCCTTTCCAGAGCCCAAGGCAGGTGGGCGGAGGAGCTGCATCATGTCCTATGGGCCTACCGCACCACCCCGAGAATCCCGATAGGTGAAACCCCATTCCGGATGGCTTTTGGTACAGAGGCCGTTATCCCTGTGGAAATAGGTCTCCCATCATTGCGGGTGGAAAGCTACTCAGAGGAAGCTAGCAACGAACAGCTCTGCACCAACCTCGACCTGGTAGAGGAGATTAGAGAGAAGGCCCGGATCAGAGTGGCTTCTTATCAACAAAGGGTGGCCCATTACCACGCCTCCAGAGTCAAAGGGAAAGCCTTCCTGCCTGGCGATCTTGTCCTCCGAAAGGCCTCTGTTTCCAAACCGCTGGAACAAGGAAAGCTGGCGCCAAACTGGGAAGGCCCATACCAATTAGCGAAGATCATTGGACCGGAAACCTACAAGCTACAAGATTTGGATGGGAAATTCATCCCTCGGACGTGGAACTAGGACAATCTCCGTAAATATTACCAATAGGGTATGTCCTCTCTGAGTTCATTTTCATATGCCTCATTATACATTCCCATCTACACATTTTTTCGCAATTTGCAATGTGAATCATTATGCACTGCATTGCCAAAGATTGCAAAATGAAACAGATGCTGCTTACCAATCCTCGGTACAACCGAGCTACCTATCTGAACAGGAATTCTCCGAACCTTGGAAGGGCCAAGTAAAAATTCTTCGAACCTCGGCTGGGCCGAGCAACAAATTCTCCGAACCTTGGCAGGGCCAAGTAAAAATTCTCCGAACCTCGGCTGGGCCGAGCAACAAATTCTCCGAACCTTGGCAGGGCCAAGTAAAAATTCTTCGAACCTCGGCTGGGCCGAGCAACAAATTCTCCGAACCTTGGCAGGGCCAAGTAAAAATTCTCCGAACCTCGGCTGGGCCGAGCAACAAATTCTCCGAACCTTGGCAGGGCCAAGCAAAAATTCTTCGGGCTAAAATCCCCGCGGAAAGCCGAAGTGCACGGCCCCCGGTTAAAGCCGAAGGGCTCCTAAGTAGTCCCCAGAACCTCGGCCGATCTAAAAAAAGGCACGCTACGCGAAAAACTATCAGCGCGCACAAAGAATGTGCCTCCGGCAAACCCCTAAAGGGTTCAATAAAGCCCCACATAACCGGCCACGGACCCTGAGCAAAAGCCGAGGAGTTCCCCCTCTTCGCTACTAAAGCTTTTGGGCAACACCCCTATGACTTGACGAACAAAGCGCCTATCCCAAACAGAGCCATGACTCAGCGCATGAACCAGTGGAGCCACACCGACTCCCCAACTATTATACAAATGGCATTTTTAAAGCTAAAAACTCTTGAGATAAGAAGATTATCCAAACAAGGCCTTTGTCATTGATTGAGGAAAGGGAGTACAAAAAGAAACAGGAAAAACAAAAACAAAAGAAAAAGAAAAAGTAAAAGAGGCACTAAACTAGGGTTCGGAGTCGCTCCCAGACGCCAGCAGATCCTCCAGGCGCTCGGTGAGGTCAGCAACCTGCTGGCGAAGCGACGCGATCTCCTCCCTCTGCCGGTCTGCCACCCGGCGCAGGGCCTCCGCCTCCTTCGTGGATACATCCACGTACTCCTCGACGACCCTCACGAGCCGCTGTTGGCTCGCAAGGGTCGATGCCAGACCCAACCCATCAACAGTAATTGCAGGATGGCCCCTTTGCGGGTGTAACAGACCGTCGAGTGATGCACGTAACTCTTCGGATGATCGCCCTCCTTGAGAAGCCATGGTCTAATACTATTTCAAGACCTAAACTGAGGGATGGCTAAGACCAACGCCCCTCGGTCATATTTATACTTGCCAGGCGGGTATCACAATCGGTCGCACCGTAGCTACCGACCTATGGGAACATGCCACGTGTCATCACTTTAGTGCCTGCGGAATCCGAAGTACCGTACCCCATCCCGAGTGAGATCGGTAAACGCGGACGGACTGTTCGGGAACCCCCCCTGAATGGAGTATTTTCCGATCTGCCGGCCCCCCGTAATAAATGCTCCCAACACTTCCCCAAGCTCTTTTAAAGCTGGCCCCCTTTTTTGGGAAGTGCAGAAAGGGAAGAAATTCGGCGCCTGGCAGTGACTCGTCCCCTCGGGAGGGATAACGTCATAAGTGAAGAGCATGACCATGCACCACTCGTTCGCCCTGGTGCCCCTCACCAAGCACCGCAGGGGCCCAACACTATGGCTCATAGTGGCAACTAAGTCATTTCTTCGAGCCCCGAACCTCCGAACCTTGGCAGTGCCAAGTAAAAATTACCCGAACCTCGGCTGGGCCGAGCAACAAATTCTCCGAACCTTGGCAGGGCCAAGTAAAAATTCTCCAAACCTCGGCTGGGCCGAGCAACAAATTCTTCGAACCTTGGCAGGGCCAAGTAAAAATTCTTCGAACCTCGGCTGGGCCGAGCGACAAATGTCTCCATACCTCGGCAGGGCCGAGCCACAAATGCCCTAAACCTTGGCAGGGCCAAGTACAAATTCTCTGAACTTCGGCAAGGCCGACCCATGAACATTCGAGCTCCAATAAGGACGAAACACAAAATACCGAGCTTCGGACCAAAGTAAGGAGCGTATTCCGCCGAACGATCCCTAGACCATCGCTCGCGAACCTCGATTAGTTCGGATAGCGTGGGATCCTCGTCTAAGGATGAGCGGGATGCCTTCGTACTTCATGACCAAACAACAACAATAAACTTGGCACAGAAGAGATAGAGATTGAGAAACGGAACAGAACTCTCTTTATTTCATTGCCAATCAAGATCAGTTACAAATGCCTTAGAGGCATTACAAGAGCATTGAAATGCATAAAATAAAGACAAGTACAAAACTCGGGCAACTGCTCCAAAGCAGACCTGGGCAATCGTGATGCTCCGGCGTCCGACCGCCAAACCAGATAAGCCGCATCCAGTCAGCTCGAGCCGATAATGGCCGGGCGACATGGACCAATAGTTGCGGCCAGCTTCAGTCAATAATGATATCTCGGTGACCCAACCGAGATATCAGGGTGGCCATCCCAGACCACCCAACCGAGGGACCCCTCGGCGAGCAGGTAGGAAGCCAGCGGACCCTGGCATCGGAACGCTCTTCCAAACCGAGTATGTACCGCCATACCTTGCCAAGGCTCAAGGACAAGGTGTCGGCGGGTGGCACACTTTCACCCCCTCCCCATGTGGCAAAAGATTCCCCAGGCGGGCGAGCCCAGGAATCCAAACCAGGGGAGGAGGTGAAATTCACTCAAACCATGGGGGGTCCACGTGCACTTCCTACCATACGTCCCCGAAGGAGAACCACAAAGGTCACACGGGAAGAGTATGTGTGCGCTCTTCGTGTGATCTCTGCGCCCTCCCTGTGCGCTCTCCATATGATCTTCGGGACTCATCCCCTAAGGGCGAGCCATTCTTTGGCAGCTCCTTTATCACCCCAACTATCCGGTGGCGAGGAGCTCATGAGAGGAAAGCTCGGTCCTCCCACTCGCAACAGCAGAGAAATGAGCATGGTGGAAACTCTAGTGAGAAAGAAACTTTGGGGACGACTTAACATAACACCTCTTCCCTTTTTTATAGACAAAAATGGACCGGGAACAATTACCAAGGCTATAAGCCCCGAGATTCAAACACCTGGGCCATACCTCCACGTGGCCTCCCAGGATGAAAGCGGCGCCCTATTGCGCGCCGAGCCCACCGCCGAACTATGATGCATGCGAAGATTTCCTCTTGATCCCGAATCGCGATCATTAAATGCAAAAAATCGTCCACTGGCATTACGGAAACTGGCAGGTTCAGAAGATCGTCCTACGAAAATAATATCCTCCAATGGTGAATGGCTGCATGCGCAGCACGTCAAAACGACCTACATGGGAAAAGAGCACCTTCCAGAAAGCTCTAGAGCAGCTTTATGTTCCCCACAGTGCCGTATCATCAATTTTGGTGAAATAAAAATCGGTTTACCTGCAGAACGGCAGGGCGCTGGCAGGATAACAAAAAGCATGAAAATCGACTGTTCGTCGACTACTTCCCAACGAAGTCAATCGCTTGAAGAACTTGTGCGACAAAATCGGGTATCTCAAAACAAAATGAGCGCGAAGGCTACACAAACTATTCTTTCATTCAACGAAAAATGAAATGACCAAAGGAAGCAAAAAATACTCCGGCAACCACCCTCATATGTCGGCCCTAGCCGACCTACTTTGCTCGTCGGCCCTAGCCGACCTACTTTGCTCGTCGGCCCTAGCCAACCTACTTTGCTCGTCAGCCCTAGCCGATCTATTCCGTCTGTCGGTCCAAGCCGACCTACCCTGTCCATCGGTCTTAACCGGCTAGCTTCATTTCTTGAGTTTTAATTAAGACATAAATCGGACCAGATCGTCTATCGGTTCGCCAGTCAAGGCTATCGCCCCGCCTTGGCCCAAGCCAATGCATTTCCTCAATCCCGGAATAAAGATGACCTAAGGGCATCAATGAACCATAAGTCGCTCGCGATTGAGGCAAGACTGGACGGCAATAGGGCCATCCAAAGAAAAGCACTTAAATGGAAATAGAGGGTTCATTCATTAAAAGACATCAGTCAGACTTTCAAAAAGCAAAATACAGGGGTGGCTCCTAAAGGCCGGGAACCACGTCAGTTTTGGAGGAGCCCTCGGTTACATCCGCGGAGGTGTGACTAGATTCGCCTTTCTCTAATGCCTTTGCCCCTTCAGCGGCAGTTTGCGATCGTCCTTCAGAAGCTACGGCTTCGCTGGGACCTGGGGCAACACCAGAATCGGTATCGGAGACGTCGACGTATTCATCCTCCTCTTCTCCTTCAGACTCACCGTCATCAGGGGCTTCAGTATCCAGAAAAGAGAATCCCATTCCGGGTGCTCACTGGATATCTTGTCTTTACATTCTTCCATTCCAAGTTGGAAGGCATCAACGCCGATAGCGTCCTGCTCCCCCTTGAGTATGGCGAGCTGCACCTTAGCCTCAGCAACCTGCTTCTCAGCCTCCGCAACTTGAGCTCGCAGAATAACGTTTTTCTCCTCAAACTCGCTGGCCCGCGCCTCGAGTTCTGAGCTCTTATTGCGGTTAGACAAGAGCTCGCCTTGGAGAGCCCGATTCTCCGACCTTAACTTCGCCGTCTGCAAAACCAAAATCAGTCGGCATCACAAGAGACCAACTAAAGAAACTAAAAAGGGGGGGGATGAGATCGTACCTCCTCCTCTCGCCTGGCCAACCTTTTGGTCAGCTCCTCGGCCTCACCCCTGGCCCTTGTCCTATCAGCTCTGACCAGCTCGACCCTCTCCTGGAGAACATTAATCCTTGACTATTTGGCTTTGACCTCTTCCCGGGCTTGGGATAGCTCGTTGCTTACCCGAGCCATCATCCCCTGGTGCCATTTAGTGCCGGCCCTTAAGTCGGCGATTTCGTCATCGCGCCGCTTCAGTTTCTCCTTTACCTCATCGAGCATCCTGGTGAGGCGCTTTCTCTCGTCGGCGGCTTCCCTTCCCAGCCGACCCAAACTCTCACTATGTTCCCGCCGCATCGCCTTCACCTCCTCAGAATGTTTTGACTCAACTCTGGCCAACTCCAGGCACGCGTCATTGTTCTTCGCCAGGAGTCCCTGTAACTCCTCCGCTTTGCCTTTCTGCTTGGACGCTTCGGCTAGAGCGGCCTGATATGCCGCCTTCATCCCCTCCAAACCTCTGTTGCTAATGGCTAGAAGTTCCTCGAACTTCTCGGACACCTTTACTCGCGATTAAAGTTCAGCGTTGTCTCTCCTGGCTTGAATGCTGGCCCCCGTTGCCAAACTCAGACGCCAGCACATCGCCCGAGAAAGCAGGACACTCTGCAGGACAAAAGATGAGTAAAAATCCACGATCAGGTCAATCAGAAAGCATCCATCGTCCAAGAGCGGTAACTCACCCGAGATGCATAGGCCCGCATCATCTTCATGAGGGTCGGATTGTCAATATCGGGGAGAAGGTGGATACTTTCGGCCACTCCCTGTTGCCTAAACGCGGCGTCCACCAACTCCAGATCCGCAAACCTGTCCGTGAAGGATCCGCACCAGGGTACAAGGCCGACCTCATCAAGGTGGAAAATGCCTCCTCAACATCAGCGTTCGAGCTACTGGGTTGACCATCCCCACCCGAGGACCAACCTGGGTGACCTCCGTCTGAGAGGCCTTCAACCTCCCAGCCTCTTCTATCAGGGCCCTAGCTTGGACTTCTTCAGATAATTCGGCCAGCCCAAGCGCCAGCCTCCCCAAAATCCTTTTCGAAGGAGCCCCCATTGCGGGACTCCCACCTTGCTGCGCCTCTTCCTCCGACCCATCTTTCCCGGTCACCATCACCTGCGTTTCCTCCACAGGCTCCCCCGAGGCCTCAGTCTGGCCTATTTCTTGACCCGCTATGGGCGGTCCGACATCACTACTCTCGGACTCCTCCCGAACCTCTCCACCAGTGGCCTCTCTCCCTGGCTCCCCCACTGGAGTCGCTAATAGTCCCGCGGAGGAGGAAGGCCCCCCAGAAACGACCGCTTCCGCCGAATCTATCGCTGGCTCCTCTTTCACAGAGGACGCTGCCGGACGAGCCAACGGAGTCTCATCTGAACTGTCCGTTATTTCCACTACGGGAGGACAAGGGATCACGGCTGTCCTCCCTAGATCCTCCTTCGCCCCCGGCGCTCCTGTCGTGACCGCTCCGGCGTCCAGCGGGCTTCTTACGGAGGTGTAAGCCCTTTTCTCAGGCCTACCACTATCCGCGCCGCTACTCTCCCTGGGCGCTTTCCTTTCTTCCTCTTGGCGAGGCTCGACAATGCCGACCTCTTGGCTGTAAGAACGGAATATATGATTAGATCCAAACACATTCGTCGAGAAAATACGCAGCAGAAAAGGTAAAAGGGAGGACTCATCTTGCGGGTCCAGGGGGCTAAGCCCGGCTGCAAAGAGAGCCCCCTCCGATAACAGGTCGTTGGCCGAGAACACTTGGCCATTGCGAAGGACATCCAAATCCCTATCCTCCTGCTCGGACAAAATTGGATGTGTTTCCGCATCCCTAACAAAGTTCCCCCATTTCCGAGGGAAGTCGGAACCGATGTTCCCCTCTGCGATAACGAACCGGCACTTCCATCCCTTTATAGAGGATGACTTATCCACAATCACGTTGAAGGACCTCTGGGGTCCGATGTAGGGCCACTCTGATTTCCTCCCGGGTATCAGATGGTAGCAGGCGCGGAAAAGGGGAAGAGAGGCGACAATCTGAATTTGGTGGCACATTGAGATAAATCCGATGATGCTCCGCCAACTGTTTGGGGCCACCATCGCGAGGCAGATGTTATAATGAGTCATGATTTCCTTCACCAAGGGATGGAGAGGAAAACGGAAGCCTGCTTTCAAGCTGTCTTCATAAATGAAGACCCCAGACTCCAGATCTCGCGAGACCCTATCTCCAGGCTCCGGTACCCGCAGAACGACATCTGAGGGTATGCCATACCTCTAATGAATCCTTCCCAAATCCTCAGCGACGATCTTCGAAACCACGTCGTCGGGGCTCATCGTCATCTTAATTGAGAAAAGCACCAGGCGAAACGGCGAGTGTCGCGAAGGGCGAAGGGCGAGACTCTTCAAGAAACAAAACGAGAGGATACTGCAAACATGCATATATATATAGTGCGGCTATCGC
>UESW01002621.1:0-45695 GCA_900491605.1 Calamus simplicifolius | reverse complement strand
AATTTTTATTCTAGCCTTCCAATAACCATAGTTTAAGCCATTAAACAAGGGTGGTCTATTAGTAGATTGGCCTTCGAAAAAAGATGAACCAGCTTGAGTTGCCATGTGGATCTTTCACTCTTGATTGTTAGATCAAATCAAATGAGCACTAGCTCTGATACCAATTGTTGGTCCAGATAGCAACCCAAGAGGGGAGGTGAATTGGGTTTTTCAAAAAATTAAACTCCTTTTAAAATGATCCCCAACGGAAGTGAAAACTTAGATGTATACGAATTAAACAGAGTATGCAAAGATAGAGAGTAAGAGACAAGAAAACAATCACTGCAAACACAAAAATTTTATAGTGGTTCAGTGTACCTACACCTACATCCACTCCCAAGTACCTCTTGGGTCCACACTATAATCAATCTGATTACAGCAGAGTTGTTTGCAAGCTCACAACTCAAACTTGTTGTTTTTCTGGGTGCACAACGAACCCAGCTAGTTTTCAAGGCTCACCAGCACACAATCTTACAACACAAGCAAACTGCATGCACAAGCCTAACAGCCTCAACGGAATCAATCATCTGATTGACCCAGCAAACAATAACGTTTTTACAAATTTAAAAGCTCATCCAATGAGCAAAATACAATAATAGAACAAAAATAAAAAGATAGGAATCAAAGCATGATTTACAGATCTTGGTGGCTTGCTTCTCCTCTTCTCTTGAGTGGATCTTCCTTTAGAATGCTCTTGAAGCTCAGAAGATTAGAAAACTAGGGCTTGCTTCTTCTTTTGAGATTTCTTCAAATGAAACCAAGAAGGCTTGAAATCTCTCTCTTTTCTTTTGGGAAATCAGTATAATCTTTCCTTTCGAATCTTCCCTCTTTTCTCTTTTGATTTTCTGATGGATTTCACTCTTGTTTTTTCTGATTTTTCTCTCTTGTTGTCTCTATTTTTCGGATACAACAGAAACCCTTTTTATAGATCATTCTTAATCCATAAATAGCTAAAAACTATCCATTAGAAACAAGTGTAAGAAGGATTAGAACCAAATATGGTAATAGCCATTGGGATTAAAAAGATAAAAGTAGAGTTTAGAGATGTTCTAACAGTTCTGGAGTCATATCTGACAATCTGGAGTTGACTCTAACTTTTCTGGAGTCGGCTCTAAATCGAAAATCCCCAATCCGCTTGATATGGAGTCATCTCTGACTTTTCTGGGGTCGACACAAAAATCTTCTGGAGTCGACTCTAACAGTCCATGTGTCGACTCTAAGTCGTGACTAGAAAAACCATCGTTCTGTCTTTCTGTTAGAGTCAGCTCTAATAGTCCAGGTATCGACTCTACAAGGCAGTCGTCAAGAAGGAATCACAAGGATGGCCCATGCGGAAGACCCTTCGACACCCAAGTCAATGAAGATTCTGAGCAAACAGATGAGAGGAGAAGGCTCCAACAGAAAGATCTTCCTTCTTGAGATGAATTTTTAGGAGCAATGACCTTTGCTAGAGTTTTCTTTGGATTAGATTTCCTAAGAGAGCCTATCTAGGAGGTCCTGGGACTTGGTATCTGTACACTGCTAAGAAGGTGAGCCATTACTTAATTTTTTGAGCACAGCGTCCGATAAGGCCGGAATCCCAACAGTTATGGTGATTGGCAGTTGATGAAGCTGACTGGCACTTTATCGAAAATTTAAAATCACATTGATCATGGATGGAGTGCTGTATTTGGCTTCCATTTCCATTTTGGGAAGCTCATTCCATGATTCTTGCGATCATGGTGGTTCATCCTTCGAGATATCCGGCGTGGTTTGAAGCAGCAATGGTGCTTACATTGAAGGGATGAGGATCAATCCTGGCAACATAATAAGATAGCTTAGCCCTGCCAAGGTTCGGATATAGCTCAACCTTTCCAAGGCACTAAGATAGCTCGGCCCTGCTAAGGTTCGGATATAGCTCGGCCATTCTGAGGTACTGAGGTAGCTCCTACCGAGGTTCAGAGATAGCTTGGCCCCCCCAAATTAAGAACCTTGATCAATATGCTATGCTTACCTTAGACACCAATTGGTTTACCAGACTCAATTAGACTAGCCTAGAGACTCGGGCTCATCGCTGAGCCATAAATCAGGTCCATTTAGATTTATGGACTGATCAATTTAATTAATTGGAGAGATCTAAATAGAATGTAACCTAACTCAACTTTTGATTAGATTTAAGTTCTCTTTTTAGTCCAATTAATCTAAACTTAGGTCTAACCCAATTAAGGATCTAACTTAAGCTAACCCATGGCCCTTAAAGCTTATGCAAATGACTTAAGATCTTTAATCACATTTTAGATTTCTTCGTCATTTAAGATAATTTAATTTTTCAATTAAATTCAATAAACTCTTAAATTGAAATGATTTCAATTTAACATGTAAAACAAATTTTATAAAAATAAAACAGTTTATGATCATACCATCCAAAATAAGATTAAAATAAATTTAATCTACAATCTCCTTACTTTTTTTCTTCATGGATCATGACACAAGTGGCACCCCTACACGCCATAGGAGACCCCCATTGAATGGAAAGAGAGGGTCTTTAAGCCCTACTTCTCTCTTATGACTGGATGGCCTGATGAATCCACCCAATCTAAGTACTTAAGTAAGAAGAAAACTCAAGATTATATTAACATGCAGTTAACTATTATCATGTTACAAGAACCACGCTCCAATACCATTGTAAGAAAACCTATGCAGGCAGATTTATGCAATTTTTTTAAATAAAATAGCAGAAATAATGATAAATCGCTCAAATCGATTTATTTATCTACCTACATCAGAAACTAACAAGATAATAGTGCATGTAAATGATATCAAAAAGTTAGAAAGTAAAACATAAAATCATTTTATGTTAATGATTTGATCATATCAAATTTCACTAAGATACTTTACCTTTGAAAACTACTAGATGGTTGAAGAGAAGAGCTCCTTAAGCCACACACACGTATGGCCTCTATAGGTAGTTCATACCAGGGCTCTTTCCTGATCAAATCCTTCGGAGTGCTAGTTCCTTAGGATCCACGAAGGCTAATCTTCTTCTTCTACCTTTCGATAGTAGGGTGGTCTTGTAGCCGAAGGAAAACTAGCAGAGATAGAAGATGAACCCTTTTTCAAACTACTTTCTACACACCTGAAAACTTAATCCTCACAATATCCCATATAGGATAGAAAACCTCCAAAATTTTCTCTGGCTACTACCTATTATAACCCTTATATAGAGGCTACCATGAGGGGAAGAGGTTTGGAAGGTGAAAGGATTTATGGAGAGTGGGAGAGGTTTGGAAGGTGGAGGGATTTGGGGAGGGGTTTTTGGTTTGGAAGGTTGAGGACTTGAGGAGAGGGTTAAGGAGAAAACATATTTAGCTTTAGGCGTTCCAAATTAGTTCTAGGTTTAAATTTTGAATTCAACCGTAATAGAATTAAATCTAAATTCTAAATTCATACTTAAAAAGAATTTTAAATTTAAACTCAAGACTAATTTCAGCAAAAATTCAAATTTAAATTTGAAATTCAAATTCAAATGCAATAAAAGGAAAGAAAGAGTGCATAGTTAAGTCCAATCCAATTGGATCTCAAACCAAAACATATTTGGCTTGACTCAATCATTGACCAGCCTTTAGATCAGAAAGAAAACCCCTATGGTGTGTGACCCCATAGGTTCAAACACTAAGCAGGTAGTATTGGAATATTTATAGCACTAATCAAAGTCGCCATCTAGCAATGATACCCGACGTCCGGATAGGTCAAAGATTACAGAGCAATAATCTAAATCCTCTAGCATATGGTTACCATATAATTCATTCCTTTGACCTCATAATGCTCAGGATGACTCAGGGTTTAACCACCAATCCTTAATTAATACATCCATAATGTGCCTCAACCTTACAAGTCTTGTGACCCCTTACAAGATCTACCATGACCAAGGCTTTGCTAAGTTGAGACATAGTGAGATATTTACTCTAAACTATTGGGAGGGATCAATTCCATCTTGATCCACCACTACTCCACAAGTACTTGACTGTACCCAAATATCTTTCATCACTAGATTAGAAATCCAGATAGTCCCGCATCAAAGCACAGTGAGTTGCTTGCAAGCTACCATGGTGATCTCAGGTTTGAGGGACATTTATATCCATATCCTTTACAAGTAACCCTTGACAGAAGGGAGCTCCGTAGGTGGGTCACGTTTAATGAAATATCATATATTTCACAGTATGTCATACTAGTGTCTTCACACTTCTTGGTTAAGAGGACAACCAACCTATATGACATACATCAACCTATACTTAATACGCTGTCGTCCTATAACAATGTATTCTTTGATTATAAATAGTTTTAAGAACTACTCGATATATCCTCTCTATATGGAATGCAAAGTAGTTCAAAGGACTCCATCACAAAAGCTTTTTACAAAAAAATGTAAATGTAATGAACTGCCAAAAAATACTTTTATTTATTATAAAGTTCATATACAATTACAATGAGCATAATCATCTACAGCCTAGATGATTGGCTTTGGGACACATTTTTCAACAGAACCGACTTTGAAGTCTAGGGCCGAGTCTGAAGATGAGGCCGCCTTGGTGGTTGGAGCCGCTTTTGAAGATGAGATCGCCTCGAAGGTTAGGATCGCTTTCGAAGATGAGGCCATCTCAACTTTCATCGATCAATCACACGCGGCTTCATTAGCCATATCACATAGCAGTTTGACTTTTTTCAAACATGATAGTTAACAAGTTAGGAATTGAAAGTGGCTCTAGCCTTTTTGTCATATACACGAATGTTGGCGCAACGACAATTTTACCTTACATCACCTTCCAAATTGTTAAGGATTTAAGTGGCCTATCTCTCATGCATATACGGTAACTACTCTTGGAACAGTATGTGAGAGATTTTTTCTTTTTCCAAACTAAAGCAATAATATTGGAGCTTTCATTTTTGTTAATCGGCCGATCCCATGTAGCTGAAAAAAAGGCTTAGATGAGTTGAGTTGAGTTCATTTTTGTTAATCAACTTCCAAACCCACTTTACTAAAAGGGATAAGTTCATGTTTCTTATAAAGTTCTTGATACCAAGTTTACCTTTTTGCTTGTTCTAACAATATGCCAATAGTGTTTTTGCCTCGCTATAAGAAAGACCTCCACATTTGGTCAATCTTGTTAGAGCACCCATCTAAGAGATCTAAAAACCAACATGAAGTAAGTAGGAACACAAAGACAACCAAGGTAATAATGTAGACATGAAGCCAATCTACTTTCAATATTCTTAAT
Organism: Calamus simplicifolius; assembly: GCA_900491605.1. NCBI lineage: Eukaryota > Viridiplantae > Streptophyta > Magnoliopsida > Arecales > Arecaceae > Calamus > Calamus simplicifolius. The sequence goes on along the minus strand of UESW01002621.1, from coordinate 40,401 downwards.
GAGAGATTACCAATATTGTTTCAATGTCCTTTTTTTTCATAAAATAAAAGTTCCAAATAAGTGAAAGGGAGACTATTTAGCTCTCAGTTAACCATCATAGCTAACCACCTAGCATGATCTTTCTCCATACTAACTCAAATAACTAAGATTTTATATAAGTTAATCCTGAGTGTCAAAGCATCTTCTAAAGCAAGGAGGATGGCTTTTATTGCAATAAAACTCTCTTTTTGCTGCACTGAATAGAAGAGTCATTTATGAAATGGAGACTCCTAACATGCAAAGACAAGGGAAACTGTTGAATCCTTCGACTAATCGGGATGAACCTCTATGCTTGAGAATTCTTGCTAAAACATTAATAATTAGAATAAAGAAGGCTAAGATAATGGATTACCTTATCAAAGACCTTGTCTATATCTGATCGATGTCTCAAGGCAATCATTCAAAATCCGATACATTGAAGCTGACAAGAGGAGAGATTGGAGCCAGAGAACCCACTTGCATGGAAACCCATAGGTTTTAAGTAAAGAGAATAGGAAATCTCAATTGATTTTATCAAATAGTTTCTCAAAATCCAAATTGCAAAGGATCCCATATTGAATTTTCTTTCAAAAATGTTCTTGTCAACAAGAAAGCATACAATGATAAGGTATTATGCACTAATTAATAGGGTTATGTATTACAACGAGATCTTCTTTCCTATTTATGTTGGTAGGATCATTTCCATTTATGATGCTATAAACCGATGGTAAAGAACACTACTAGAGGCTGGAGTTTTGGCGCAGAAGAAATCAGGCGATCGCTTAAGGGCGGTCGCGGAAGGCACCTTTAGCGACCGCTTGAGGGCGGTCGCAAATGCCATTACTATTGGCGCAGAAGAAATCGTGCTACCGCGGGAGGGCGGTCACGGAAGGGACCTTTAGCGACCGCTTAAGGCAGTCGCCGTGGCGGTCGCAAATGCCCATTATAAATATTTTATCACCCTAGCTCTCTCCCTGGCTTTGGTTCTCGCTTCCGTCCGAGATAAACCCTAGCCTCCATCGTCTTGCTCGGGATCTCGCTGCTTGGGCTCTTGGACTCCTTGTTCTTCGAATCACCGATTCGAGGTGCGACCCTCTGCTTCTCTGTCTCCCTCGTCCCGCCGGCAAACCCTAGCCTTCATTGTCTTGCTCGAGATCATGCTGCTTGGGCTCTTGGACACCTTGTTCTTCGAATCACCGATTCCAGGTGCGACCCTCTTCTTCTCTCTCTCCCTCGTCCCGCCGGCGTTTTGATTTCTTTTGATTTCTCTTGCTTGGTTCCGCTTTGTTTTGATGTACCTTGCGTTCCGACAAAGCTTTTGTGTGTCATGCCTATGTTCGATCCAAAATCTTGTTGAGATTTCGTGTTCTAATTGGTCAAAAATTCGTTCTTCTCTGTCCAAAATTTCGGCTTTCGCTTCGCTCTAATTGGACATGGACGACTTAGCTTATGTCCCAGCAAACCTTTTAAGGGTCAATGATAATCCATAGCATCCTTGTTCTAACCTTTTATGGACGACTTATCTCGAACTTATTTTATACATCAGTGTTGAAAATTGTTAGGTATCTTATACACCTAGAAACTTTGTGCGAATATATATTCTCATGAAATAAATGTGATTTTTCTTTTGGTTCATTCCATGATTCTTGCTTCGTACGTGCATCTAGTGTCAAAGGTGATATGACTTGGTCAAGAATTACATATCACAATCAGAGCATGTTTCTTGACATGTCAAACTATTAGAATCCTTGATTAACGAGTCTTGGTAGTGTTGCCCAGGGAAAGTATATAAGAAAAATAGATGTTATAAGATCGTCACTTTAACTTCTACCCCATCCTAAGTAGTGTCAGTAAAACCAAGGCAAACCCAGTAAAGTACAAGCTTGGAGTTGGTGGTGTTGGTGGAATAGATACTTCAAGGATGCAATTGATTGCTTCCATTGTGCCTTTTCCCCGCATATTCCAGGAACAGTCATCAATAAGGTAGTGTGGATACAGATGTATGAAGTGGTAGAGGGGGAAGATCCATCCAATGTCTACAAAACGCTGTGGGCCGATACCGACTTGATAGCTGTAAAGGGTTGAGAATTTTGTGATGGAACGTACCTGTTTGAAGTTGAAAACCAGTTGAGTTTAAGCTAATGGAAGTAGAGTACCAGACATTTTAGAGCTAGCTACCAGTCAAATTGCAATAAAAGGATATCTTACATTGGAGATCGGTTAACACGGATGAACCAAGACTAGGGATCCATAACCATCCCTACAGAAGAATCACAGGGCTACAATCCTGAAGCTTTCAGTAGAGTGAGCTCGGTTGATGTAGACTGAATAGAAAGACAATAACAGTCCAACTTTAGTTCAAATCCCTGATAAAGCTTAACTAAGACCTCTTGGCCCATCCAGTGCATCTCTTTGTTACCAAAAGTTTTGATGCAGTAATCATTATAAGCGATCGGTGATATAAAATTTTGATTCAATATAATCCTTATTTTTTTCATTATTTCTACAATCTATGGTTTTTACTTATTTAGTTGTTTTGTCCTTGTGTCAGGTGAAAGATTCAAAAGCCTCCCTGACGGGGTTAAACTTTGAACTAGCTTTTCAGGTTAGATACTTTTGATTGTAAATTGAATTTAATCCCTCTTTTTTCAGAACACAGGAGGTCAAGTGAAGCTAGTGAGGCAGACTCTAACCGGTGAAAGTTTTTACTCTTTTTTCTTTTAAAGTAATCTTCATTTTTTTAATTTATTTGTCCGTGCATTGTCTAGCAAGTTATTTGTCCGTGCATTACCTAGCAAGTTATTCATACTTTCACAGAAATACTTAGCGACATGGATAAGAGTTGGATTGATTTGCCAAATAGGATGTCTAGGGAATATATAGAGGGGATTAAGGAGTTCATTGCCTTCACCAATGGGTTTGATAGTGAGCACATCAGTTGTCCCTATAGAAAATGTGCGAATCGTTATTACTACACACGAGATATTGTACGAGAGCATTTGATTCTAAATGAGTTTTTGAAGAATTACAAGAATTGGATTAGACATGGGAAAGATTATGTTCCTTATTACAGAGAGGAAAGAGTTGAGATGGAGGTCGATGTTACGACAGTTGATTCGATGATCGTGATGCTAAATGATATTGCATGCGGGTTAGCACCCGAAGACAGTTGTTGTGAGACTGATAGGGTGGGTGGGAGTAATCCTCGCTCGGGTGCAGATAAAGAAACATTAAGGTATTTTAAAATTCTGGATGATGCGCAGACCGAATTGTATCCTGGATGTACGAATTTTAGTAAATTATCTTTTATTGTCGAGCTGTTACACTTGAAGGCTTTGAATCAGTGGACGGACACGTCCTTCAACATGCTGCTCCAGCTATTGCACAAAGTGCTTCCATTCGGTGCAAAGCTAGCTGAGTCCTACTACCATGCTCGCAAGTTAACTGAAAACTTAGGCTTCACATATGAGACTTTCGATGCATGCCCAAACAATTGTATGTTGTTTAGAAATGAGAATGCCGACCTCGATACGTGTATTGTGTGTAAAACTTCAAGGTGGAAGGACGATGGGGTTGGTCAGAATCATCAGAGTAATTCGCGAAGTGTTTCGAATCGTGGGAAGCTTGTCGCTGTAAAGCAAGTGCGATATTTTCCACTCAAGCCAAGGCTAAAGAGGCTTTTTATGTCATCTAAAATTTCTAAATTGATGCGATGGCATGCAGAGCATGGTAGGGAGGATGAAAAGTTAACCCACCCAGTGGACTCCCCGGCATGGAAGGATTTCGACAAGAAACACCCCGACTTTGCCTTGGATAGTCGTAGTGTGCGGCTTGGGTTGGCTGCAGATGGTTTTAGCCCCTTCAGGTCCATGACCGGGGCAACTCATAGTACATGGCCAGTGGTGTTGGTTTCGTACAATCTTCCTCCTTGGTTATGTATGAAGCAACCTTTTCTGATCCTATCCACTCTTATTGACGGACCAAGGGGCCCTGGGGATAAAATTGACGTGTATATGCAGCCTTTAATTGACGAGTTGAATGAATTATGGGCCGAAGGTGTGATGACTTTTGATTCTGAAGGAAATGAAATGTTCAAACTTTGCGCTGCATTATTATGGACAATCAATGACTTTCCGGCATATGCGAATTTGTCAGGTTGGAGCACGAAGGGGGAATTTGCCTGTCCTTGTTGCAATCAGAGTAAAAAGTCAACCTGGCTAAAACATGGCAAAAAGTGGGCTTACATAGGTCACAGACGTTTTTTACCTCCATTGCATAGGTTCAGAAGGGATAAAGTGTCATTCGATGGCACTCGAGAATATGGTCCAACACCACAAATAATGACTGGGGTTGATTTGTTATCACAACTTGAACAAGAGCAAATACGCACAGTATATGATTTCCAAGATCTGTTAGCCCCTCCATTGCCTGCTATTCCTGGTGCGAACAGAAGGCGCAGTCATAACTGGAAGAAGAAAAGTATTTTTTACGAGTTACCATACTGGAAAGATAATTTACTGAGGCACAACTTGGATGTTATGCACATTGAGAAAATGTGTGTGATAATATATTATGGACCCTTCTCGGTGTTAAGGGAAAGTCCAAAGACAGTGCCAATACACGTCGTGATTTGCAGGAAATGGGCTTGCGGAAACCACTACACTTACAGTTGACAGAGTCTAACAAGGCATACATGCCTCCTGCACAGTACACGATGAGTAAAGATGAGAAGGAGGCATTTCTTTCCATTTTGAAAGGGGTCAAGGTGCCTGACGGCTATTGTTCTAATATTTCTAAGCGTGTGAATATGAAAGAAAGGACTTTACAAGGTTTGAAGAGTCATGACAATCACATTCTCATTCAACAATTAATTCCTATTGCAATCCGAAATTGTTTACCTAAGAATGTTGTTGAGCCCTTGATTGAGGTGAGTAACTTCTTCAGACAACTGTGTTCAAGAGTCCATCGCACAAATGATTTGAAAAGTCTCCAGGATAGGATTGCGCTAACACTGTGTCATCTGGAGAAACTCTTTCCACCTTCATTCTTCGATGTAATGGTTCACTTGACCATACATTTAACAGGTGAAGCATTGCTTGGTGGCCCTGTCCAATTTCGGTGGATGTATCCTATTGAGAGGTACCTGAATACGTTAAAAAGGTATGTGCGTAACAGAGCTCGTCCAGAGGCATCAATAGCCAAGGGTTATTTAATGGAAGAGTGTACTAATTTTTGTGCTGCATATCTTAATGATGTTGAAACCAAACTTGATAGGCCCTTGCGGATTAATGATGGTCCTATTGGGGAGGGAACAACATTTGATCTAGATAACATCGACTGGATTCAAGCTCATCGATACGTGTTGTTTAACACTCCATCAGTTGTGGCGTTGATTCAGTAAGTGAATGCTCATTCATATATTTAACTTGTTCGTGTTATGTCTAACTCAATCAAGCTTGTCATTAACACATGTTGTTCTGCATTATAGGACACACATTGATGAGCTCAAACGGGACATGCCTCGTGCGACAGATAATCAAATTCGGCAGTCCCATTTTCAATCATTTCACGATTGGTTCAAGAATTATGTATGTATAGATATGGTTGTATGTGTACATATGGTTGTATGTGCTTCAATTTGTTCTTATCATATTAGTTTTACATAGCTTTATTCAATGATTACTTTAATTCTGTAGGTGTACAATTTACGACGAGCGAGTGAAGGTACTTTGACTGATGAAATGAACCAACTGGCTGATGGTCCGTTTATAACGGCACGACGTTACACAACTTGTGATGTCAATGGGTTTCGATTTCGCGTCAAAGAAGTAGATGAGAAACGAGCAACACAAAATAGTGGTCTAGGGTGTCCTTCTGTCGATGCAGGTTATTATTATGGCCAGTTGAAAGATATCATTGAAGTTATATACAGTCACGGATTAAAATTTTTGTTATTCAAGTGTGACTGGGTCGATCCAATCCGTGGGACTAAAGTTGACAAGTATCAATTTACGTTGGTAAATTTCAACAATTTGTTATATCGAGATGAGCGAGTAAGTAATGAACCCTACATATTGGCCAGGCAAGCTGAGCAAGTTTACTATGTTATGGATCCCATGGATCCTAACTGGCAAGTTGCAGTTAAAATGTCAAGGAGGGGGGTGTATCAAATTGAAGATAATGAGCCAGATATTGATGCATTTGCTCAGCAAGTTCTTGACCAAAATGTAATATTTCAACGTGATGAGGATGTCAACTGGGTTAGAGAGACGTTGAAGGAGATACTATCGACTTGCATGACCAGTGAACTGTTCTCCTTTTTTCCTTCTCAATTTTGCTTAAGAATATGTTTGACTTTTTGTTTACGAATGGTTTTAGTTATTACGTGCAATTTATTTATCTTATGATACGTTAAAAAGATATGTTTGGACGTAAGAGGAGAGAGCGTCCACACACGATGGACGAGTTTTTACATCAGAGCCAGGCTCGTTCGCCGACGAGGGACCCTAGTCGACGGATGCCTACGGACCATGATCCACAGACACCTGCACCGGCACGATTTAGATCTCCCCAGTCCATGCCAGTAGGGCCTTCTCCATCTACAGTTGGTGCATCGACCTCCACACATACTGGTATAATTTCATTTTTATGTTTAACAATTATATAAAATAATTTTAGTTTTATTTAACTAATAAGTTTATTGTTTATAGCTTCTACTACGACGAGTTCATCTTCCAGTAGGGGTAGGGGCCCAGCTAGAGGGATTCCTTCATGGAATGCTGGTACCCGTTATGATGTGCAATTTGACGACACATTTCATCCAGTTGGAGAAGGGGCTCGCCCGTTTATCAGCCAGTTGGGGCATATGGTTCGAGACCCACATAGATTTCCCCTGACTATGCTTGATTGGACTGCTTTTCCTCAGGATACGATAGATCGACTCTGGGGGGAGGTTAAGGTAAGCCGCTGAGTTCTATCTTAGCTTCAACGTTATTATACGATGTGTTAATTTAGTACACCTTGACTACTAAAATTTTTTGTCCTACGCAGGACAATTTGAGGTCATGTCCTAATGATTTTCGTCCAGTTTGCTTGGCAAAGTGTCGAAAGTTATGGAAAGACCACAAGAACAAGGTAAAGAAAGAGCATTGGGAGAAGAATGTGGACGACCCAGACCTTCTTCAGCGAGTCCCAAGGGGCATTCTCCCCGCACAGTGGCCTGAGTTGGTCCGGTACTGGTCGAGTGAGAAGGCAAGGGTGAGTAGTTCAACCTATTTTTTGTTAAATTCATATGAAACATTCGGTGTAAACTTATAAACACACCCAAAATGAATGCAGGAAGAGGCAGAGCGAAATTCTCAAAATCGCTCGATGCAGGGCCTACTCACAAGCTTGGGACTCGACACGTTACGCAGATCCGGCACGAGGTAAACTGTCACGTTAGACCATACGTATTTTGATTGTTGACGTAGTTTGTATTCATATATGTAGATGACATGATTTATCCTTCGACAGTTACGTGAGCGGGGTGCACCCACCGACCGGATGTCTGTATGGATGGCGAGTCGCAGTCTCGACCATCCTGAGGTTGCAGCTCTTGTAGTAAGTATTTACCTTTACGCAATACTTTTTTTAACCTATTATGAGATTTATTGATTTACTATTCTAATTTGGTTGCTTTCTTGCACACAGGCCCAGTTTGAGGCTCGATTGGCCGAGCTGCCAGAGGAGGAGCGACAGGTAGTTGCTAGGCGGATGAGATATTCCACACCATCATAGGCCAGGATGGGCATGGATACACACTTACATATGGCATGGGCATACCACGTTCGACTATCATGCGAGCGGAGTCATCCGGATGTAGTTCATCCCAGGGCTCACGCATGCGAACTGACGAGGAGGTGGCTGAGCTGATCCAGTCTCTTCACCAGCAGATGGACGTGCGTGTCGAGGATCTTCGGGTAAGGATGCAGGTTGTGATGCAGGCCGAGGTGCAGGCTCAGGTACAGGAGCAGGTGTAGGCATTTAAGGCGGAGCTACATCATCGACTAGCTCAGAGTGGTGTCCCTATAGCTGATGATTCAGATCCACCGATTCATACTCAGGTTCATAATTGAAGACATCTGTATTTAAATTTAATTTAATTACTTTTAAAATATATATTATTTATTTCTGTTGTTAATCATATACTGTAATATTGTAGGCCCCAGACGCTGGCAGTGGTCACCAGGCGAGACATGAGTCAGTTGGTGAGGGCATGCCTGATCCAGTAGGCTCAAATGAACAGAATCGGGTATGAGTTTATGAATATGTTTTAAGTTTATTAATTTCTAAATAATCTTAGTATATGTGGAAGAATGTATCGTACTCCATTTTCACAATTAATGTAGTGCCAATGCAGCACTGATAGAAGAATACATCTGTTAATTGTTGGCACAGTAGAATTTGGTACAATTAGGTATATCACAAACGCAGGCCATCTTTGGAACAAGAAATAATGACACTACGCATGAAAAGATTATAGCTAACATCATTATTATTTGAGTATTATACCTGACATCATATTATGCTTGCTTATGTTGTTAATTAAAGTCTCCGACAATTAATCAGCGTCCATTTATTGTGGTCTGGAGTATGAAGTTTGTCAGTCTTGTTTCATAAAGCGACCTGTCTGTTCTCTTCATCTAGTGAAATGTATTAGTGGAATAAAATTCTAGTATATATCTTTGATAAAGCGACCTGTCTATTCTCTTAATCTAGTGAAATGTATTAGTGGAATCAAATTCTAGTATATGTCTATCATTTTATCTTTCTGTGTGATGATAGAAAGAGTTGTAGGCCTCGTTGATGCCAGTGTTAAAAATTTTGGATGATACATCAAAACACTCAGAATTTTGTTAACCAGAAATTTTTGAAGATGAAGAGGTCACTTACTATTTTCATTTTATTTTTTCTTGGTATAGTACATTGATAAAGGGCATTTCCAATGTAACTTAACTATAGCTATTTACTTGGGACTACAAAGGACTCTTTGACTTCTCTTAATTAACACAAATGCATAGATAAACTTAGAATTAAACTAATAAAAAGTGCTGCAAAAGCATATTACATATCAACATTCTTCTCCTTAATATGTTGTTCTTGAACTCCAAGTAGCTCTCTAAAATGCTGAAACTTGTTTCTTGGAAATGCCTTTGTGAAGATAACTATAATTTATTCTTCTTTAATTATATTTATATTTTATTGATTAATAAATTTAATTTTTTGTTTCAGGTTGATTGACTGGTGCTGCATTGGGACAACTGTCTTCTTTATGTTTTTTTCTTGAAAATTGTATTAGATCTTTTTTTTTTGGATTGTAAATCAAAGACGTTGCAGATTTATTAATATAGATAAATTGTTTTTTTATTAGCTTATACTTTTATTGTGTGTGTATAATTTAATTTTAATATTTAGTTTATATAATTTTGTAAAACAGGTATAGGTACCCAAACAAAAAAAATCCAATAACCAAAAATAAAATGAATTAGAAAAATAACAAAATCCAGTATTAGCGACCACCTAGGCGGTCGCAAATGGCTTCAAAGGACATCGCCAATGATCCTTCAGAACAGAAAATAAAAAATAAAAAAATAAAAAATATATAGTATTAGCGATCGCCTAGGTGGTCGCTAAAGGCCCTTCAGGCGGTCGTAATAGTCAGAAAATAGAAAATAAAAAAATAAAAAATATACAGTATTAGCGACCGCCTAGGCGGTCACTAAAGGTCCTTCAGGCGGTCGCTAATAGTCAAATTCTGCCCCCCACAAAGCGGTCGCTCGGGCGGTCGCTAATACTATAGCGACCGCCATTGGCGGTCGCTAAAAGTCTTTAGCGACGAGTTTCTGGCGGCCAACATGTGACGGTCGCTAAGCGGTCGCTAAAAACTATTAGCGACTGCTTTTTAACTTTTAGCGACCGCCACTGGCGGTCGCTAAAAATGTTTTTTCTACTAGTGAAATAAAAATGGCTATAAGTGGGCAATATGGAAGCATATGAAGTTTCAAAACTCACTTAGGAATCTCTATATAATATAGGTGGCATCAGAGGAAAGGTACCCACTTATTTATCTATTAGAGGCTTTTGTGGTGATGGAAACAACTATTGAGGTTAGGGTGAGCATCAACCCGTTCGAGGCTTTGTGCAACATTCTTCGAGCTCAATCCTTTCCTTGAACCTGTTGCCCCCACTCTCAAAATTTGTTGGTGCTAGCAAAGGATTCATATTCAAGGACGTTGATGATTGCAATGAGGAGTGCAAGGTCGAATAATTAGAGGTTGCATTGTGGCTTCTTCCCAATCCTACTCACACAAACTATAACCTTAAAGGGAGGATGATGGAGGCATTGCAGTTGAAATCATTTGACTACTAATTGGATGTAGATCTATATTTAGAATTGGAGTATGCCTTCTTGATGGATACTTAATTCTACCAAATAAAAAGTATAGCCGCTATTCAGACGAAGCTCATTAGTGGCCTATCATATCCACCTTTTTTTTGGCTTTGGACTTTCTTTGACAACCCTATCTCATACCCATTACTCATGACCAATTCAATTATGACTATTGTTGCTGCTGAAATCCATTCTTCGGCTTGGTGGCGGCATACATCGGGATCCGGGTAGCGCTTTTCCATCTAGATGGACCTATAAGGTAGTCTTTACGCAGAAAGCATGGGAGGTGGTCCCTGCGAAAGACCCTCTGATGACCAAGTAAGTGAAAATCTCTAGCAATCAGATGATAGGAGAAGACTCTAACAGAAGGATCTTCCTCCTTGAGATGATTTTTCAGGAGCAATGGCCTTTGCTAGAGTTTCTTTTTGGGCTTAGATTGCCTTTTCGAGAGCATACCTAAGGGGTCCTGAGACTTGATATTTGTATGCTACCGAGGAGGTAAGCCGATACCTAATTTTTTGGATGCATTTTAGGGAGTTGGCATCTGATAAGGCTAGAATCCCAACGATTATGGGGATCGGTAGTTGATGAAGCTGACGAGCGTTTTATCAAAAATTTAAAATCCTATTGATCATGGACAAAGTGTTGTATTTGGCTCCCATTTCTATTTTAGAAAGCTCATTCCATGATCCTTGCGATCAAGGTGGTTCATCCTTCGAGATATCCGGCGTGATTTGAAGCAGCAATGGTGCTTACGTTGAAGGAACGAGGATCGATCCTGACAAGGTACTAAGATAGCTCGGTCCTATCAAGGTTCAAAGATCGACTTTGGTGTTGTGTCGAAACCAACAATGACATCGGTACTAACTCTAGAGTCAGTTAGGAGACCAACTCTAGCGTAGTGTCGAGACCGACTCTAGCGTTGTACCGAGACTGACTTTGGTATCGGCACCGAGACCAACTCTGGCATCGTACCAAGACTGACTTCGGCGTCTGCACTAAGACCGACTCTAGCATTGACACTAAGATCGACTCTTATTGTCTGTTGGACTATAGTCCAGTCAGTTCAAACATGGCTTGATCAGCCAAATCAAAGATAACTCAACCTTTATCGTTGGGCATGTTTATCGATGTGGTGATAAATTTCCTTCTCATCGCATGCCCCCCACTCCCTAGTCTGAAGCGTAGGTTCGGGCATAGAGAGTAGAGTCTTCATATGGCGCATCGGTCCTTTTCTAGAAGAAATCGGATGAAAGCTTGAGAATGTGTGGATTACTTAGCCCAGCCAAGGTACAAGGAATGTTGCTAGGCCCTGTCAAGGTACAAAGAATGTTGCTCGGCCTTATCGAGGTACGAAGAAATTTTTAGTTGGCCCTACCGAGGTATGAAGAATGTTGCTCGGCCCTGCCGAGGTACGGAGAAATTTTTACTTGGCCTAGCTAAGGTTCGGAGAAAGTTGCTCGGTCGTGTCGAGGTACAAAGAAAATTTTACTTGGCCCAGCCAAGGTTTGAAGAAAGTTGCTCAGCCATGCCAAGGTACAAAGAAATTTTTACTTGGCCCTGCTAAGGTACGAAAATGTTGCTCGGCCCTGCCGAGGTATGGAGAAATTTTTACTTAGCCTTGCCAAGGTACGAAGAATGTAGCTCGGCTCTACCGAGGTACAAAAAAAATTTTACTTGGCCCAGCCAAGGTTTGAAGAAAGTTACTCGGCTGCGCCGAGATACGAAAAAATTTTTACTTGGCCTTGCCAAGGTACGGAGAATGTTGCTTGGCCCTGCTGAAGTATGAAGAAATTTTTACTTGGTCTTACCAAGCTACGAAGAAAGGGACCCACAGTTCAAAGATTGGGCAAGACCTGTCTTTCATCCACAACTCAAGAAATATTATTCAATAAGAAATATTTAATTCAAAGAGTGAAGTTTTATTACAATGAGCAAAATAGCTCAGTTCAGGAATACTTTATTAGTAATATATTTGGGGTTTAATCTAGTTCTATATCTTCGGGTACTGTATCCCTTGAAGGTCTTCATTGCTCGGAGATGATCCGAGTTTCATATCCTAGGGGTACTGTATCCCTTGAAGATCTTCATTGCTCAGAAGTGATATGAGTTTTATATCCTTGAGGCACCGTATCTCTTTGATATCCTCATTTGAAGAGGTGAGCCCTTCGCACTGGACCCTTTCAAATCGGTTCTCCTTTTTTCTTGACCATACTTGATAGGATTTGGCATGGGAAATCATTTTAATAGCGCCAGCTGCTAGTAGGTTTGGCACGGATAGTTATCGTTGCAGCTCGTCATCCTGAGCAGTAGGAGAGACGGGATGGGGGGATTGAGTCATGGTGAAAGAATACTGAAGGTAAGGAGCAAGCCCAACAGGATCTAGATAGGCTCCTATCTCCTCTCCTCCATGATGCCAGTTCAACTTCTTTATGGTCGGGCTATCGCGGAAGGCTGGTGGCTTCTAGTGGATTGGAAGAAGGAATCGCCGACGAACTAAGAACTAAGGGCATCAACTCCATCAGGAAGCTATGGAGCAGTGCAGTTGGAAGAGGGACTCTATGGAGCTCTTATACCAACTGAGTTAGAGCTTGGACTTGCTGAACCACGTGGTGAACTGAACCTGGGTGACCATGGCTATCGGCAGTAGAGGAACCTCGATCGGCGGTGGTTGCATGGGTGCCACGTTATTTATGGGATTAAGCCTTTGAGAGGCGGCCTGATCTGGGGCATCTGAAGTTGCTTTTCTTCGATTGGTCATTGAGGGATTGCTCTTCTGATCAAGAACCTTGTCTCCTTGATTTCAAGTTTAACGAGACTTAAGGCCCTACCTCTAGCGCCAATCTGTTGCTACTGAAATTCGTTCTTCGGCTTGATGGCGGCGCACGTTGGGATCCGAGAGCGCTCTTCTGTCCAATTGGACCTGCAAGGCAGTCTTTACGCAGGAAGCACGAGGAGTGGTCCCTGCAAAAGATCCTCCGATGCTCAAGTTAGTGAAAATCTTCAGCAATCAGATGAGAGGAGAAGGCTCCAGCAGAAGGATCTTCCTCTTTGAGATGATTTTTCAGGAGCAATGGCCTTTGTTAGAGTTTTTTTGGGCTTCAATTGCCTTTTCAAGAGCGTACCTAAGGGGTCTTGAGACTTGGTATTTATACGTTGCTAAGAAGGTGAGTCGTTACCTGATTTTCTGGGCACGTTTTAGGAAGTTGGCATCCGATAAGGCCAGAATCTCAACGGTTACTGGGATCGGCAGTTGATGAAGCTGACTAGCGCTTTATCGGAAATTTAAAACCCCATTGATCATGGATGGAGTGTTGTATTTGGCTTCTGTTTCTATTTTGAAAATCTTATTCCATGAGCCTTGCGATCAGGGTGGTTCATCCTCCGAAATATCCGGCATGGTTTGAAGCAGTAATGACGCTTATATTAAAGAAATGAGGATCAATCCTGGCGAGGTACTAAAATAGCTTGGCCTTTCCGGGGTACTGAGATAGCTCGGCCCTGCCAGGTTCGAAGATCGATTCGGGTGTCGGCATCGAGACTGATGATGGCATCGGTACTAACTCTCGAGTCAATGAGGAAACTGACCCTGGCGTGTTGTCGAGACCGACTCTGGCGTCATACCAAGAATGACTTTGGTGTCGGTACTAAGACCGACTCTTGTCGTCTATTGGACCATAGTCCAGTTAGTTTAAACGTGGCTTGATCAGTCAAATCGGAGATAACTTGATCTTTGTTAACTCGATCTTTATCATCGGGCATGTTTATTGATGTGGTGATAATTTTTTTCCATATCAACTATAATATCTTCGATGTAGACCTTGTAAAAAGATTATTGACTAGGATGGAAGGATGACGTGTTCAGCACACAACCACCTATGGACTCGAATGAGACAAACAATGAAAGACACAGCCAACCATGTCAGGTTCCATGGTCTTTGATTCCTCGCTATTAATCACCAAGGAGTGCTGGTGATTATTGTTAATAGTAATAATCTATAAAAATGAAATACTTCTTAATTATTCTCTCTTTTCAATTTTTTATTTTAATTTTTTAATTTAGAGATAACATAGGAACAGAGATAATTCTCTAAAATTTTATTTAAAAAAAGAAATAACACAAGGCTGTTTATTTTACGAGTATGCAATATCTTATGAATAGTTTCATACGGCAAAAAAAAAGAAATTTTGAAAAGGGTATAACTTAAATTAATTTACTATTAATTAATTTATATTAAATTTTTAAGGTTATATGAACTTGATCCATTAATTATTTGATTAGATGAATAGATGGGTTTGAAACTTATGAAATAACGGTAGAAAAGTATTATAATGGCACTAACAACCATATATGATTTAGAATTAAAAAAATATTTATACACCAAACATGTTGATTGATTATTCATGCACGTATATTAAAAATAATTTTATTTTTTTATGCATCACACGTATGGTTTGCATAGGTATGCAATCAATTAGTAATATATCATACGCTTATGTATAGGTATACAGTCAATTAGCATTATATATTTCTTAAGCAAAAGATTTCTCCAGCTCCAACAGCCACGCATTTCTTTCCTACCACACTTGCTGTTGCTGGTCTCTTGCTGGCCTTGAAGCTTTCCAAGATAAGAAAATAAGGGAAAGTCTTTGTACAGTACATAAAGATGTGCACCGAACGTACATAAGTGATCACGGTATGCTTCACATGGTGCTAGGGATGCAATTTGAGTCGGATTCAATTCGAACTCGGCCCATCAGACCCGATTTATAGCAGTGTTTAAACTCATGTTTACCCAATCCGAACCCAAAAGATCCGGTTTAACCCGATCCGATTTGTAATTAACCCGGATTAGGATTGATCGCAGTCCGAACCCAAGATAACCCGAACCCGAGGGTTACCCGAAGGGAGTAGCTTATCGACATTAGAATTTTGGGAGCGTTGAAGGAGCCAATCGGATCGGACGAGATGGCCAACTTGAGGGCGAGGAGGGCAATGCCGTCGGTCGCAGGCGAGAAAAAGGAGAAACATAAAAGTGGACCATCCGTACATTTCGTTTCACTTTTCGCCTTTTCCTCTTCTTTGTTTACGATACCTCCTTTTCTTTATTTCAGTTAAGACATTTTTTTAATATAATGTTAAAGCCCCGAGTCCAGCTTATGCGTTAGGCAAGGAATTTTATTTTTTCATTTTTGGGATCCATAATTTGGTATTTATTTACTTTGAAAAAAGTTTTTTTTTTTTTTTCTCATCAACCCGAATTCCAACTGGAAACTCAATCCGAATCCAATTTTTAAAAATAGGGTTAATATTGAGATTTTTACAAATAGAGTTAGGATTAAGATTAGAATTGACATTTTACCAATAAAGTTAGGATTAAGATTAAGAAAACTTGAGTTAATGTTGCACAGTTAATATGTACGTTCGTTGACCATGTTAATGCATCAAAAGCGGTGCAAAGACTTTTTCATGAAAACAAGCGGCGAGGCGGGAATAAATAACTCGAAAGCCATCCATTCCGTTGCCTTTCTTTTTCTTTCCTGTAGCACAAAAGTCTTTTCGAGCAGCAATAGGAACGGATTTCTCTCCTACCCGACCTGTCAACCGAAAGCGGTATTAAGCTGGTCCTAGGCTCTGTTAATCAACGGTTACTGGGATTGGCAGTTGATGAAGCTGACTAGCACTTTATCGAAAATTTAAAACCCCATTGATCATGAATGAAGTGTTATTTGGCTTCTGTTTCTATTTTGAAAATCTTATTCCATGAGCCTTGCGATCAGGATGGTTCATCCTCCGAAATATCCGGCATGGTTTGAAGCAGCAATGATGCTTATATTAAAGAAATGAGGATCAATCCTGACGAGGTACTAAAATAGCTTGGCATTTCCGAGGTACTGAGATAGCTCGGCCCTGCTAAGGTTCGAAGATCGATTCGGATGTCGGCATCGAGACTGATGATGCATCGGTACTAACTCTCGAGTCGATGAGGAAACTGACCCTGGCGTGTTGTCGAGACCGACTCTGGCGTCATACCAAGAATGACTTTGGTGTCGGTACTAAGACCGACTCTTGTCGTCTATTGGACCATAGTTCAGTTAGTTTAAAACGTGGCTTGATCAGTCAAATTGGAGATAACTCGATCTTTGTTAACTCATCTTTATCGTCGGATATGTTTATTGATGCGGTGATAATTTTTTTTCATATCAACTATAATATCTTCGATGTAGACCTTGTAAAAAGATTATTGACTAGGATGGAAGGATGACGTGTTCAGCACACAACCACCTATGGACTCGAACGAGACAAACAATGAAAGACAGCCAACCATGTCAGGTTCCATGGTCTTTGATTCCTCGCTATTAATCACCAAGGAGTGCTGGTGATTATTGTTAATAGTAATAATCTATAAAAATGAAATACTTCTTAATTATCTCTCTTTTTCAATTTTTTTATTTTAATTTTTTTATTTAGAGATAACATAGGAACAGAGATAATTCTCTAAATTTTATTTAAAAAAAGAAATAACACAAGGCTGTTTATTTTACGAGTATGCAATATCTTATGAATAGTTTCATACGGCAAAAAAAAAAAGAAATTTGAAAAGGGTATAACTTAAATTAATTTACTATTAATTAATTTATATTAAATTTTTAAGGTTATATGAACTTGATCCATTAATTATTTGATTAGATGAATAGATGGGTTTGAAACTTATGAAATAACGGTAGAAAGTATTATAATGGCACTAACAACCATATATGATTTAGAATTAAAAAAAATATTTATACACCAAACATGTTGATTGATTATTCATGCACGCATATTAAAATAATTTTATTTTTTTATGCATCGCACGTATGATTTGCATAGGTATGCAATCAATTAGTAATATATCATACGCTTATGTATAGGTATACAGTCAATTAGCATTATATTATTTCTTAAGCAAAAGATTTCTCCAGCTCCAACAGCCACGCATTTTTCCTACCACACTTGCTGTTGCTGGTCTCTTGCTGGCCTTGAAGCTTTCCAAGATAAGAAAATAAGGGAAAGTCTTTGTACAGTACATAAAGATGTGCACCGAACGTGCATAAGTGATCATGGTATGCTTCACATGGTGCTAGGGATGCAATTTGAGTCGGATTCAATTCGAACTCGGCCCGTCAGACCCGATTTATAGCAGTGTTTAAACTCATGTTTGCCCAATCCGAACCCAAAAGATCCGGGTTTAACCCGATCCGATTTGTAATTAACCCGGATTAGGGTTGATCGCAGTCCAAACCCAAGATAACCCGAACCCGAGGGTTACCCGAACGGGAGTAGCTTATCGACATTAGAATTTTGGGAGCGGGAAGGCGCCAATCGGATCGGACGAGATGGCCAACTTGAGGGCGAGGAGGGCAATGCCGTCGATCGCAGGCGAGAAAAGGAGAAACATAAAAGTTGACCACCCGTACATTTCGTTTCACTTTCCGCCTCTTCCTCTTCTTTGTTACGATACCTTCTTCTTTTCTTTATTTCAGTTAAGACATTTTTTTTAATATAATGTTAAAGCCCCGAGTCCAGTTTATGCGTTAGGCAAGGAATTTTATTTTTCATTTTTGGGATCCATAATTCGGTATTTATTTACTTTGAAAAAAGTTTTTTTTTTTTTTTCTCATCAACCCGAATTCCAACTGGTAACTCAATCCGAATCCAATTTTTAAAAATAGGATTAATATTGAGATTTTTACAAATAGAGTTAGGATTAAGATTAGAATTGACATTTTACCAATAAAGTTAGGATTAAGATTAAGAAAAACTTGAGTTAATGTTGCACAGTTAATATGTACGTTCGTTGACCATGTTAATGCATCAAAAGCGGTGCAAAGACTTTTTCATGAAAACAAGCGGCGAGGCGGGAATAAATAACTCGAAAGCCATCCATTCCGTTGCCTTTCTTTTTCTTTCCTGTAGCACAAAAGTCT
Source organism: Calamus simplicifolius (assembly GCA_900491605.1). Taxonomy (NCBI): domain Eukaryota; kingdom Viridiplantae; phylum Streptophyta; class Magnoliopsida; order Arecales; family Arecaceae; genus Calamus; species Calamus simplicifolius. Next base: position 21,983 of record UESW01002621.1, on the reverse strand, counting down.
TTTCGAGCAGCAATAGGAACGGATTTCTCTCCTACCCGACCTGTCAACCGAAAGCGGTATTAAGCTGGTCCTAGGCTCTGTTAATCAATGATTTGATTTGATTTTTCCATCTCATTTTTAGCAAGGAGCTTTCCCGCACGGAATCAACCGCGTTTTACCTTGCTCCCGATGGACGGCGTTGTTGTTTTTTATATAATTATACTAATCTAGTATAAATCAACTTTGATAGATCAAAATATAATATTTATTTAAAAATAAAAAAACAGAAAGGTCATCCAAATTTTAGATTCAAAAGCCATAATAATGTACCACTAAAGCCGCCATCCAATCTGTAACAGAATTGATTTTTCATTAAATATGACGAATCTGAACTCTATGAACATCTCGAAGGGTAGTCCAGATATCATGAGCAGTGGGTTGATAGAAACTTGATTGCAGCACTCCTTCCGAAGCCATCGGATGACAGTAAGTGAGACCCCTTCAATGAGAAGACTATAAGCATGAAACATCCGAGTAGTATAGAAAACGCCAGCCCAACTATGTAAAGCTCAGCTAAAGAGACAGAGGAATCTAGGAGACTAAGCCCTTTCACCGCCAACAGTGCTCCATCAGTCTCTCGTATAACAAAAGCAGAACCAGCTAGTCTTTCCTGAGCACTCCCATCGAAATTGATTTTGACAAACCCTAGGGAAGGCTCCCAAGAAATGAAAACCATGTGCCGATTCGCTGCCGAAGCAGCAGGGGAGCCCTAGTGGCCAAAGCTGTCAGGATCAGAAGCATAGCGATGGAGTGCAAATTCAGACGACGATGATATGACATTCCATACTGTCCTATGGGGAGAGATAGTACTATCAATAAAAATGAGCTAATTCTGCGATAACCAAATCTGATTGGTTATAGCAGCCCACAAGGCGATCTTTTGCTGATTACCCCTCCGGAGATCGCTTAGAAAAAGGGATCGCCAACGACCCGTATCATCCTCTCTAAAGAAGTAACCAATCATCTGTCAGATCCATCTCACTTTAGAATAGATAAAAATGGCATGATCTGTAGTCTTCGCCTTCTATCCACACAATGGACAAGTAGCCGGAATAGACATACCTCTCCCAGAAAGCAAAGAACAAGTGGGCAGACAATCCCACGCAAGCTTCCATATAAAAAGCTGCACCCTATGATGGATGGAAAGCTTCCAAATCCACGCAGCATCCATCATACACTGAGGCTGTGGCCTATAGCCTTCATAAAGTTTCTGATGGGAGCCCTAAATAGACAAGATCTCCGTCATAACCTGATGTCAGATGTGTGCCCTAGAATGAGCAGAATAGAGAGGATCTAGTGAGATAATTGCTCACCAAATAAACGGGATCCTGAGAGATCCTGAGAGATCAGATCTGTAACCCTCATACTACTAGGAATATCAGAGCTGATGAAAGTAGGCCATTGTGAGAGGAAGAGATCAACAATCCAAATATCTTGGAGAACATCAATCGAGAAACCATCTCCTATCATCCGGGAGATATTGCTCAAGATAGTCGGTGCATGCCGACAAACCTCCTTCCAAAAAAAGGAATGACCATGGGAAGGTTGAAAATCCATAGAAGGCATCCAGTCACTATATCTAGCATGCATGAAAGAGCTTCATAAACAGTGCAGATCAAAAAGGAACTGCGAAGCATGCCTGGCAATCAGAGCCTCTCTTCTTACGGTCAAAGATTGGATACCAAGGCCTCTATTAGAGATCAGCATGCAAACAATGTCCCATGCCTGCAAGTGAATACCATGGCCATCCTGCATAGAAGCCCAGAGAAAATTCCTGAAGCATCTCTCTATCCTCCTCAGACAAGTAATCGGGATAGCAAAGTTGGATAGAAGATGTAGAGGAAGCAAAGTAAGAATCGAGCGAATGAGGATGATCCTCGCCATCATGGATAAGCCAGTGACCTCCCAACCGTCAATGCGGTCCCAAACCTGGCGCTCAATATTAGTAAAGTTGCTGCTACGTGACCGCTTTCCCATGATAGGAATCCCCAGATATGAAAGGCGGTCAGCCTGACTATGTATTCCCAGGGTTTGGAGGATGGCCTCCCTGGTAGCACCAAAAGTCTTTGGACTAAAGCAGATCATAGACTTTTGGAGGTTGACCTTTTGACCATATATCCGATAGTAGTGTTGAATAATGGAAGCAAAGGTGATCACATTATGAACAGTGGCCTGACCCAACAATATGCAATCATCAGCGAATAGAAGATAAGAGACCGAGGGACCCAGAGGGCCTGCCATGAAGGGGGCAATACGAAGATCCTGCTGTACCTGGTGGAATGCACGAGATAGATCGTTCACAACAAGGATGAACAAGAACGGGGATAGTGGGCACCCTTAGCGCAGCCCCACAGCTGAATAGAAGAAGTCTATCTAGGTACCATTAATGATTAGAGAGAAAGATGGCATGTGAATACAAGCCATGATCTAATCAATAAATAGGCCATCAAACCCAAATTCATGAAGAGTTTGATGCAGAAAAGCCCAACTCAATCTGTCATAAGCTCACTCCATGTCAAGCTTTATAGCCATGAGGCACTATCTGACTGGGGCTCTCTGAAGATCATGCATGAACTTCTGGGCAATGAGGACATTATCTGAAATACTGCGCCCTCTGACAAAGGCCCCATGCTTAGCAGAAATAAGGTGGGGTATCACATTCCTCAGGTGAGTGACCAAGATACGCGCACAGACCTTATACAATGTAGTGCACAAACTGATGGGCCGATAGTGTTGAGGAATAGAAGCATCAGTGTGTTTGGGCATAAGGGTAATAAAAGTCCGATTCTAGTCATTAGGAATGGCTTTAGATTGGAAGGCAATCTGAATGGTCTGAACCATATCCTGGCCAACAATATTCCAGTAGTGGCGAAAGAAGAAGGACGGAAACCCATCGGGCCCAGTGGCCTTGTCAGGCCCAAGGTCCCATAACGCCACCTGTCGAATCTCTTCCACAGTGATTGACCTAATCAGAAGGTCATTCTTATTTGCAGAGACCTTCTTTGAAATCAGAACCTAATGAACCAGATCCTCCTCACCAGTGTGATTAGTCCATCTGGTCTGAAAGAAGTGAAAAGCTAGTCCCGGATGGTGTGGATATCCTTCTGATAATGGCCCTCCTCATAACAAGCCGCCAAATCCTATTTACTGCACGACGCTTTAAGGTGGTCTAATAAAAAAATTTGGTATTAAGGTCCCCCTTGCTGATCCACTATATCCGTGACCTCTGTCTCCAAAAGATCTCCTACTGCTGAAGAAAAGAGTGATGAAGAGCTAGCTTCTCTTGAAGAGACGTGAGGTCCAAATCAGAGAGACAACCTTCATAATCCTCCTTAGTCTGGAGAGCGGTAATATCATCTTCCACCAACTCAATTTTCCTCACAAGGTCCCCAACCACCAGTCTATTCCATCTAGATAGCCTATGCCTTGCGAGCTCAAGATGCCTAGATAACCTATAAGTAGCACTGCATCTGACAGGTGTATGCCAAACCTGGGAGATGAGGGTCCGAGCCAAGGAGTAGGAGGTCCAGAACTGCTCAAATCAAAACTGTCTCCGCTGCTTAGTATCAACCTCAATGGATATCAAAAGAGGATAGTGATCCAAAGCAATCCTAGGCATGTGAGTAATAGCAGCAGAAGGGTACTTTTGAAGCCATTGGGCTATGGCCATAACTCTGTCCAGTCTCTCCCAAACACGGGCAGCACCCTGGCGATTATTACATCAGGTAAATTGGGGACCCGAGAATCCCAAATCTAGCAACCAGCAGAGGAGATGAAGGTCCTAAACTTAGTAATGTCCGCTGAGCCAACAAACTGACGACCTCCTTTCTTTTCACTGGCCCCAGTAATGCAGTTAAAATCACCAGCAATAATAGAAGGAAATCCCTATGCAATAAGAGTGAGGATCTCAGACCAAAGAACATGCCTCTCCCAAAAATCTGTGCTGGCATAAACACCCAAAAGGAGCTAGGGGTCAAACGTCTCCTCTGAGATGACAAGAGCAACCTGTTAGTTGCACTAATGAAAAGCATCCACTCTGATAGAGGTGTTGCGCCAAATAGCCAAGATACCTCTTGATAGGCCTATAGACTCCATAGCATAAAATACCAAGATCTGGAAAGCTGTCTCCTGACTCGGGCCAGGCTATCACCCGACAAACGGGTTTCCAATAAAATATAGATATCAAAATTGTGCAACTGCATCAGTCTCCCAAAAGAGGAACGAAATAAGGGTTTACAGGCTCATCTAACATTCCAAATTAGGATCTTCATTTACTGTTTAGGGAAAGCTGGGACCCTGCCTGGTCCTTCACCATGTCACTCTTAGAAGGGCACCCTAATGCCAGGGTATCACCCTCACTGGGCTGAGTAATATTGTCCATCAGCAGGGTATCGTCCATTAGAACTTCAGTTTGTAATGGCCAGGGGGACTCAGCTAAGGTCAAGGTATCCTTACCCTACCCCTGAATGGCTACCTTGAGGGAGGAGACAACAGAACCGTGGCTTCGTCCCTCCAACTTGGTTGGCTACGATTGCACAACCATCTCCCCCGCCTGGGCTATACCCTGGCTACAGGAAGTCTGGCCACTCGTGCTAGCCAAAGCTCTGGGGCCCCAGTTCAAATCCGAAGATGCTAGAAAAGTAAATCCATCCAGTTTGATGTTTGAACAAGACAATAAGACTTTTTCCTTTTCTTTTATTAGTTGTAGAAACAACTCACTGAGTTTGAGCTTTCGCAGCCCTGGCCCGCTTTGATGGACCCAAACGAGCATCCTTTCAGCCCATGAGCCTTCCATCCCATTTATTAGAACCGAGAAGGGTAAAAGGATTCTCTGTGGTAAGATTAGTAAGCAAATGTGGCTGAGAGACACAAGTATTTAGATGAGTATCAGAGTCAGGGAGTGGCTCGGTTTCAGACAAACCGGCATGCAGACCTCCAACCGGCATGATTCCTGAGCCATGAAGACTCGGCTTCTTCCCATCGGTCTTTCGAAGCAAATCAGCAACAGGGAGACCTTAGGCTGAGCCGATGTGTGAAAACGTCGGCGAGCTAAGTTCGCCGGTTGTTGCCAACCATCGGCCGGGACCAAACAAGGAGCAAAGCCCAAGGGATTGGCGGTCGATTGGCCTTTCTCTTCGGTTCCGGAGACTGAGCAAGGGGGGCTCTCTATTGACGGAGAGCCACCATCCAAGGACCAAAATTAGAAGCAATCGAAGAAGAATCTGAAGCTGGCGGTGGTGAGTAGGGGCCTGAGAAGTGCAATAACCCATAGCTTGAGCAAATCCCCTTAAGATGCTCATAAGCAAACTGTTGCCAGAAGGGATTACGATTTCTCCTCACACTGACTCCTGGCTGTAGTGGTTTTCGAAGATCGATTCTCACACACGCCCGAGCGAAGACATCCATGTTCTTCTCCTTGGTTGGGGTGTCGGAGAAGATGAAGTTGCCAGCCGGCGAGAGAATTGAGCTTAGGATTTCATCGGTCTAGAACTCCAATGGCAGATTGGGCAGACAAACCTAGAGGAGTGCAGTAGCCACTAAGTCTGCCTTCGAAAAAAACTCGGATCTTCAGTCTTTGATGGCAATTGGATGACCGTTTGCTACCCACGGCCACCCGAGGACCATTCCCTTAGCTTTGGTGTTGGAGAAGCGGAAGATGTAGCAACGATGAGCCAAACATACAGCTTTGACTTCTCCGAGGACACCGGCCCGTCGAAACTCATGGATAATTGCCTCCGGAGGAACCCAATGATGAAAGGCCCTCGCCAGAATAGCTTTCTTCTCCTAGCTGCCGACTTCCTCCTCCAGTACCTCAGATGGTACTTGTACTGTCATAGGAAAGCAGCACTCCAGCTTTGCCACCATAGCCGACGGAGGGAAGGGTAACCCAGGCAAAGTGGGATTTCGTTGTCCTTCTCCAATGCATTTGACCCACCTTGGTTCCATCCACAACCGAAGGAGAGGGGGGGACAGTATCAGCCATACTTCAATGAGGTCGGATCATGGAGGATGATGAGGATCGTCAGAGATCACATTCACAGAACTCAGGGCACTAATCTTAAAGCACGAAACAGAGCTAATCATAAATTAGAGCTAAACACGAAAGTTAATGCTGCAAATGAGTCTAATCGATTTATGACCCGTTTTATTCTCAATCTAATTAGAACTAATTTATTTATATTTAAAAAATTATATGTCAAAATAAATTTAAAATTACATTTGATTTAAATTTCAAATTAATTTTAAATTTTTGAATATTTTTATTCAATCTGTTCAATTTCAATCCATAATTTTTAATTATATAATTTTATATTTTTTACTCTAATAATTTTTATAAATTTATTGCATAAACTTTAATTTAGATTTATTTATCTTTTTATCTCAACAATTAGTTTTTTTAATATTTTTAAATTATAGCTAAATATTTATATTTTATTTTATCATTAGTTAGTAAAGATATAATGAATTTTAATTACCTTTTAGGCTTTGAAAAGATTAGCGAACATTATTTTGGTAATAGAAAAAAATAAGATGGCCCCTCGCCCCTGAGACGAAGCGGGACTACCTCTGCAAGACGAAAGGGGTGTCACCTCCCAAGTGGTTGATCCCTACTTGTTGCCAATTGCCGAAAGGCACGCGTCCATGGGTGCAGCAATGCCTTAGCACGGGCGACTTGGGGGTTGCAACAACACCGCCTCTGCCATCCATCTGATCCAGGAGATCTGCCTCAAAGCATGGGCATCCTCTCGGGGCCTACAAAAAGCCACCGCCATCATTGCCATCATGGTGCTGATGCCAGCGCTGCTCCGCCATTGGCCGAAGGGGGAACGTCCCACGCGCCGGGCATCTGCCAAGGTGACTCGGCTTATAGCAGGAGTCCACGTGGCTGGGTAGGTGAGGCGGGACAATTTGAGACCGATAAGTCGGGGAAAGGCTGATTTCGTCACTTTGCCTAAGATCATCTTCCACCTCCAGCTCTCGACCTCGTCTTCCTCCCAAGACCCTGCTTCCTCTGCTTTTTGCTCTAGGTCAGCTTCCTCATCACCCCCATCCTTCTAGCTTCCCATTAGGTTTCTTCCATGGCCTCTTCTCCTTCCTGGCCCTCATCTGTGTCCCTCGCGGACCAGATTTCCTCTTCGATGCTCCGTGCCTCTCCATCTCCCGCTCCCTCGTGGTCCTCCTCCTTCACTCCTTCAGAGGACCACATTCCTCTCTCCCAACAGCAAGCCACTATCGCAGCTCCGACTAGGAGACGCTCGACGGCCACGGCACCTCCTCGAGGGTGGGGGCGGAATCCCCGACGGGGACCGCCTCCACAGTAACAGGCCAGGACTTAGCAAACATTAGGGCTTGTTACCAAATTTCTAGAGACATAGGGCTCTTCTTGCCGACCCTCAACGATAGGTGGTCTCCTTCCGACCCGGTAGGTAGCCCTTTATGAAATTTCTTTTTTAAGTTAGGTCTTCGTCTGCCCTTCCACCCTTTTTTTGTTAACCTCCTCAACTGTTACTCTTTAACTCCCGCCCAGCTGGTCTCGAACTCCCTTTGGATCATTTGCACCTTCATCATCCTCTGCCACTTCCATGGCATCACACCTAGACTCTCCCTCTTCCGTTGTTTTTACACTCTCCGGCAATAGTCGAGTTGGTGGCTGTTTCAGCCTCGGCCCAGCCGAGCCCTCAAACTATACTCCCCTCCTCTATTAAGGGATGGAAATCTCAATTCTTCTTTGCCGACCTCGACGGAGTCAAGCCTAGGTGGGGGGACCCAGACCTTAGGCCCAATTAAGGGATGGAAATCCCGGTCCCTCGTCCCCCCAGCTAGCTGGTCCTCCGAGCGCCCCGCAAGCCGGCAGTCGACCTAACTGCCGACACACCACCAGAGCCAAGGGCCACTACTTCCGTACCAATTGCCGAGCCGACCGCCGCTTGAGCCGAGACCATGGAACCCACGACCGAACCGCTCCCGAAGGAGAGTGCACCCGCAGGCGGAAGCACTGCAGCGGCGGAACCATCGGCCTCGTCCGACCCCGAGGGGGGGGGGCTAGGGCGACTCACCCATGGGTGTCCCTCGCCTACAATGGCCGCACTACTGAGTGGCTGATGGTGAGGGTGTGTCTGTCGGAGCTTCAAGAGAAGTTTCATGATCTGGAGGCCCCAGCGATCTACCAGGATGCCTTCGCGGCGCACCTCTGGGTGAGAATCCTCTTCTCTTTGGCTTGTGTATTTTTAATCTTTGCTGTTTGCACTAACCAAGTCCTCCTGGTATAGGCGGTCAATTCCCTGGCAGCCCTAAGGGACATCACTCTCCGAGCCATCATGTCCATCAGACGGTTGTGACGGCTATGCCCAGGCTGAGGAGGCTGAGGGGGCCCTGGAGGCGGCCCAAAGGGAGGCTGAGGAAACCGAGAGGGCGCTAGGGGCCACGAGAAGGGAAGCAGAAGAGGCCAGGCAGTGGGAGGCTGCCGGCCTAGTGTGTGCCTGCGCCACCGAGGCCGAGCTGGCGGCCTGCCGTCTTCAACTGGAGATGGTGAAGGAAGAGGCCAAGGAGTCCGAAGGCCGAATGGTAGATGCCGAGGAGGTCGCGCGGAGGGCTGATGCCCAAGCCACCGATGCTGCCACCCGAGCGGATGAGGCCACGCGGAGGGCCCAAGCAGCCAAGGAGAGGACCGCAACGGCCGAGCTGGTGGTGGCCGAATCTGTGGAGCGCTTCAAGAGCTCCACTGCCTTTGCTGAGGAGGTTGCAGAGGGCTCCGCCGAGGCATACCTCCAGGGCTTCCGCGATGGTAAGGAGAAAGCCGTGCGAGTCTCAGGAATCGCCGACCTTTGAGACCTTGAGCCAGAAGACGGTGACGAGACGGAGGATGCCCTGGTCGATGGGTCAGTGTCAGCGGAAGCCTGAGAGTCCGTCTCGGTGGATTTTTTTTTTTTTGTCTAAGTCCGACTTAGGTCGGCATTTTGTAAAACAATCAAAGTAATGAAATTTTTTGTTGAAATGTGTTTTTCTTAAGTCTTCCTTGGCTCGCCGACATAGGACCCCTAGGGGCTGCGTCGGCATCGAGGAGTAGCGTCTGCCTAGCTCGCCATGAGCGAATCCACGACTCAGCTATTACATAGGGCTGGACCCTAGTGGGAGCACCGAGGTTGGACTTGGGATCGAGCCGGCCTTGGGCCATTGAGTACCGATGGAATGTTGGCCTTGAAGCGCCGAGCCGAGGTCGGGCCATTGAGTACTGATGGAATATCGGCCTTTGGTGCCGATGGTGCATCGGTCTTGAGGTGCCGAGCTGGCCTCAGGCTTTTTGGTGCCGATGGTACACCGATCTCGATGCTAATGGTTACATCGGTCTTGAGGTGCCAAGCTGGTCTCGGGCTTTCTGGTACCGATGGTATGTCGGTCTTCGATGCCGATGGTACATCGGTCTTGAGGTGCCGAGCTAGCCTCAGGCTTTTTGGGTACCGATGGAACATCAACCTTGAGGTGCCGAGCTGGCCTCAGGCTTTCTGGTGCCGATGGTACATCGGTCTTCCGTGTCAATGGTACATCGGTCTTGAGATGCTGAGCTGGCCTCGGGCTTTTTGGTGCCGGTGGTACATCGGTCTTCGGTGCCGATGTTACATCAGTCTTGAGGTGCCGAGCTGGCCTCAGGTTTTTTGGTGTTGGTGGTACATTGGTCTTCAATGCTGATGGTACATCGGACTTGGAGTGCCAAGCTAGCCTCGAGCTTTTTGGTGCCAATGGTACACCGGTCTTCAGTGCCGATGGTACATCGGAATTGAAGTGCCGAGCTGGCTTCGAGCTTTTTGGTGCTGATGGTACACCGATCTTCGGTGCTGATGGTACATCGGACTTGAAGTGGCGAGCTGGCCTCGGACTTTTTGGGTACCGATGGAACATCGGCCTTGAGGTGCTGAGCTAGCCTCGAGCTTTTGAGTACCGATGGAACATCGGCCTTTGGTGCCGATGGTACATCAGTTTTGAGGTGTCAAGCTGGCCTCGGGCTTTTGAGTACCGATGGAACATCGGCCTTCGGTGCCAATGGTACATCGATCTTGAGGTGCCGAGCTGGCCTCGAGCTTTTTGGTGCTGGTGAAACACTGGTCTTCGGTGCCGATGGTATATCGAACTTGGAGTGCCGAGCTGGCCTTGGACTTTTGGTGCCGATGGTACACCGACCTTCGGTGCCGATGGTACATCGTTCTTGAAGTGCCAAGCCGGCCTCGCGCTTTTGGCACCGATGGTACACCGGTCTTCGATGCCGATGGTACATTGGACTTGAAGTGCAGAGCTGGCCTCGGGCTTTTACTGAAATGATGGGTTACTTGAACACGCTTTCATTAATATAGAACACGGGGTAGGGGCCCGAAAGAATGCAAATGCACAACTCAACGTAGGGAAGGGGTACATTACTGATAATACCGACAGAGGTTGTCAGAGTTCCAGGTCCGCGGGAGAGGCTTCCCATCTAGCCCTTCAATTCTGTACGCTCCATGATGGAGGGCCTCGGTGACTTGGTACGGTCCTTCCCAATTTGGCAACAACTTGCCTCCTTCCGTCGGCTTCGAAACTTCGGTCTGTTTGAGGACTAGGTCCCCCAGCAGGAATTTCCTGGGGTGGACACGGGCATTGTAGTACCTAACCGTGTGCTATCGGTAGGCGGCCATCCAGAGTCATGCTCGGTCACGCGTCTCCTCCACAAGGTCGAGGTTTGCTCGCAACTGGCTTGAGTTGCCCTCCTCATTGTATGACTCTATCTAGGGGCTCGGGGCACCTATCTCTACAGGGATGACAGCTTCAGATCCGAAGACGAGGCTGAAGGGAGTCTCTCCGGTGGGGGTTCACTGCGTCATGTGGTAGGCCCACAATACATTGGGGAGCTCCTTCACCCACCTTCCTTTGAAGTCGTCCAGCCGCGCTCTGAGTCCTTGGAGGATGATGCGGTTGGCCACCTCGGTCGCGCCATTGGTCTGGGGGTCCCCGACGGAGGTGAACCGCTGATGAATGCCTAGCTCGGTGCAGAATCCTCTAAAGGGCGCGCTGTCGAACTGCTGGCCATTATCGGTGATGAGGGTATGCGGCAATCCGAACCGGTAGATTATAGACTTCCAAAAAAAGGATCTCACCTTGCCCTCAGTGATCTTGGCCAGTGCCTCGGCCTCGATCCATTTGGTGAAGTAGTCGACGGCTACCAACAGAAACTTGCGCTGATCAGAGGCCGGAGGAAACAAACCTAGGATGTCCATCCCCCACTGAGCAAAAGGCCAGGGGGCTCAGCTAAGAGGTCGGTTGCTACTGGATGCTAGCATGACGCTGGCAGCTATCACACCTCCTAACGAGCTCGGCGGCGTCCTCCTCATTGTCAGCCAGTAGTACCCTTGCCACAGGACTTTATATGCCAGAGCTCTGCCCCCAGATGACTTCCGCAGATGCCTTCATTGATTTTCCACAGGATATAATCAGCTTCCATGGGGCCGACGCATTTGAGTATTGGGTATGAGAATGACCTTCGATAGAACCACCCATCCATCATTAAAAACTTTGGAGCTCGCTGCTTGAGTAGTTTGGCTTCAGATGGGTCCTCAGGAAGGGCGCCATCGGTAAGATACAGGATGTAAGCATCCATCCAAGAGGGCTCCTGCGTGACCGGCAGGGCTTCTCCTATGGCTTCAATGCTAGGGATCTGCAAATGCTCCACATACGTTCTTCCCAAGGTTCCGTCGACCGAAGTGGCCAAGCGGGACAGTGCATCAGCCCTGGCATTCTCTCCCCTAGGGACATAACTGACACGAAATAAGCAAAATGGGAGGCCTGGGACTGAACCTTGCCCAAGTAATGGGACATGGTTGGATCTCTGGCCTCGTACTCCCCTGCAACATGCCCAGAGACAAGCTGAGAGTCTATGAAAGCTCTCAGACGCCTCGCTCCGAGCTCCCTAGCCAACTTCATCCCCGCTAGCAGGGCTTCATACTCCGCTTGGTTGTTGGTGGTGGGGAAAAGAAACCAGAGAGCGTACTCCACCACCTCCCCCTCGGGGCTCGCTAGGATGAGCCCGGCTCCACTCCCCTGAGAGTTTAATGTGCCATCTACATGAAGGATCCATCTTCCTCTCCTGCCTCCTCCGCAGCAGGGAACCCCAAGCGCGGTTCCTCCGGACGCTCCTCGCCCAGGTGCATTCGATCAGGAAATCAGCTAACACCTGGAACTTCATTGCAGACCTCGGTCGGATTGACAAGTCAAACTCTCCCAGCTTGATAGCCCACTTTGTAAGTCGGCCGAAGGTGTCAAGGCGGGATAAGATAGTCCGAAGGGGCTGGTCCGTGAGCACCATGATCGGATGAGCTTGGAAGTAGGGTCTGAAGCGCTGAGCGAGACGATCAGAGCAAAGATGATCTTCTCAGTTCTGGAGTACCTGGTCTCCGCATCATGAAGCACCTTACTGATGTAGTAGATCGACTTCTGTGTCCCATCGGCTTCCATGTGGACAAGCACGGAACTGACGGCCTTGGGGGAGGCTGCAAGATATAGAAAGAGCTCCTTCCCTCTCCTCGGCTTGGACAGCAATGGCGGAGTGGATAAAATCTCTTTTAGCTCCTCGAAGGCTTCTTGGCATTCCTTTTCCACTCGAAGCCGTTGACCTTATGCAACACCTTGAAGAAAGGTAGATACCTCTCCGCCAACTTGGACAAAAAATGGCTCAAGGCTGACATCCTCCCGGTCAGAGCTGCACCTCCTTCTTATTAGCAGGGGCCTCATGTCCAGAATAGCTTAGATCTTGTCGGGGTTTGCCTCGATCCCTTGCTGCATCACCATGAAGCCTAAGAACTTGCCTGCTGTAACCCCGAAGGCATACTTGCGGGGTTCAGTCTCATTTGGTATCGGCGGAGATTGTCGAAGGTCTCTGCGAGGTCGGCAACATGGTCGAGGGTACGGGTACTCTTGGTCAGCATGTCATCCACATACATCTCCATATTGCGCTCGATCTGGTCCTCAAAGACCTTGTTCATTGGCCTTTGATAAGTGGCCCCCGCATTCTTCAATCCAAACAGCATCACCCTGTAGCAGTATATCCCCTTCTTGGTCACAAACGGGGTAGCCTCCTCGTCTACCGGATCCATCTTAATCTGGTTGTACCCCGAGAAGGCGTCCATGAAGCTGAGGGTCTCATGGCCGGATGTGATGTCCACCAGCTGGTCAATCCGAGGCAACAAAAAACTATCCTTAGGGCACGCCTTATTGAGGTCGGTGAAGTCCACACACATCCTCTAGCTTTCATTAGCCTTGCGGACCATGACGACGTTGGCTAGCCAGTCGGGATAGTGGACCTCTCGAATGTGGCCAGCAGCTATCAGCTTGCGCACCTCCTCATCAATGGCCTTTTGTCGGTCGGGAGCTTTCGCCCCTCTTTTTCTACCGAATGGGCCGCATTCTGGTTTGATGTTGGCTGGTGGGTAATTACCTCCTCAGGGATACCCAGTATGTCAGACGCCGACCTTGCGAAGATGTCGGAGTTGGCCCACAGGAAAGCGAGAAGCTAGTCGCGCGCCTCCTCCAGAAGCAGGGCTCCGATCTGGATCATCCTTGTTGGGTCCTCTCCTAAAGGGAAGGTTAGCAGGTGCTCAGCCGGCTCTCCTCTCCTCTCCGAGTCTCAGGGGTTGAGCGATTATGGTGTAGGTACAGACACCACTCCCTGCGGGCTAGGGGCCAGATGGTAGCAAAGCCGCATCAGGTTCTGCTCCCCCCACATCTCCCCGACTCCCTCGCTGGTAAGGAATCTCACGAGCAGCCTTTTGATGGAGATGACGACATCCAGAAGATTCGGTCCGGATCTTTCGAGGATGACATTATAGGCAAGGGAAACCTGGACCACAAGAAAATTCATGAAAACCGTGCTCTGACATGGTGGTGTCCCGACCGTGATGGAAAGAGTGATCTCCCCCTCAACTCTCACAAAGTCTCCGGTAAAACCCATTAAGGGTGTGGTGATAGGCCGAAGAGAGCTGGGAGATAAGTTCATCCGAACAAATGCATCATAACTCAAAACGTCCACTGAGCTCCTACTGTTAACTAGAATTCTTTTTACAGGGTGCTTAGCGATCGTCATAGACACGACGACGCTGTCATCATTCTTGTTGACCACCCCCTCTAGGTCCCTTTTAGAAAAGAAAATTACAGAATCTAACCCCTCCTCCCCACGTGGCCTCTTGGATGTGCCGCTTGCCCCCCAGGAGATCGTTGCCACCGTCTTCTCGGTCGGGGCATTGTCGATGCTGGCCATTGGTGGCGGAGGCACCGACGGACTGGGTGCACTCGGGTTGCCCTTCTGGATGAACTTCCCCAGATGGCCACGCTAGATGAGGTCCTCTATCGCCTTCTTCAACTGGCGATAGTTGTCGGTATCGTGGCCGTGGTCCTGGTGGAAGCGATAGTACAAATTTTTGTTGCGGGGGGTCTTCGGGTTCAACGAAGGAGGGCGCTAAAGATACGGCTCGCCCTCGATCTCAAACAAGATGTGAGATATCGGAGTGAGCAAGGGAGTGAATGGGCCATCCATAGGGGCAAGAGCCCGAGGACGATTGTCTGGATGGCGAGGAGGCTCGGGCCTCCTGGAATGAGCCTCAGCAGGATCGGGTCAAGTCTGCTTCTTGGCAGAGCTTTCATTAGCCTCGCGCCGAGAGGAATCAGCCTCGTCGATGCAGATGTACTTTGTGCTCGGCTTAGGAGCTCGGCGTAGGAGCTGGGCGGCTTCTTTTCGAGAGAGTAGGCAAAACGAGAGGGGCGGAACCCTCACTTCAAGGCCAAGGTGGTCACAGAATCCTCGAGGTTGTAGACCTCGAGGGCAGCCTCTTTGAATCGGGCGACGAAGTCCCGCAGGGACTCGCCATCCTTCTGCTAGACGAAAATAGGCTATCCGTCACTCGAGGGACCTTCCGGCAGGCATCATAATGGGCCAAGAAGGCCCTCTCCAGCTGACGGAAGGAGTTGATGCTCCGCGGCGGCAGGCGGGAGTACCAAGCTCGGGCAACCTTCCTCAAGGTGGCGGGGAAGGCGATGCAGAGTAAAGAATCGGTTGCCCCCTGGACCTGCATGAGGACTTTGTAGCTTTCCAGATGGTCCAGGGGATCGGTGGTCCCCGTCGTACGGGTCCAATTGAGGAAGACGGAACCGGGTTGAGATCGCTCCTCCATAATGCGGCGGGATAGCGGTGGCTGGCTGTCGTAGTCCGCCTCCGGTAGGTTGGTGATCCGGTGGCTGAGCTCCTCCAGCCGCTGGTTGTACTCATCCAGCCGGTGCGCGGCCCGGCAAACTATTTGGCCGTCGAAAGACCCCTGCCTCGAAGACTCCGAGGACGGAGAGGGTGATGGCGGTGCAAACGGGTGCGCTCCGCCTCCTTCCATGCCGCCGCTTAGGGGAAGCACTAGCGTGACGAGAAGGAGATCGGAGCCTCTTAGAGGCCTCCCGGCGATGATGCTTGGGTGAAGCGCGATAGTGGCGGACCTCTCGAGTGGGCGACCTCCCTCGAGAAGAATGCTGGCTGGGTTGGACCACCCCGGGACTGGTGAGGGTGGCCCGGCTGCTGCCGCAGGACTTGGACCGTCGCCACTAGCGACTGGACTTGCATGGTGAAGGTGGCAATCCGATCATCTTGATGCTGGTGTGAAGGTAATGGCAATGGTGGAGCGGGGACGCCGGCCTAGGGAGCGAGGGACCGGCCGCCTGCAGGTCAGCTCCCAGGCGATGCCCCCCAGCATGGCTGGTGGAGACCTCTTGCGCACGTGTCATTACCATTTTCTTAAGTACTCAGGGAAGGAGAAGAATGCAGCTGACTAGTTCGAAGCTTTTCTTTATCTCTCTCTTCGCCCTTACCTGGCGCGCCAATCTGTTGACGCCAAGTCGCCTTCCTCAAACGTCGGGAAACGGAGATCCTTCTCCTCGAAGAGCTCCTGCAAGAAAGTCCCCGAAGACCGGTTGCACCGATGGGACCCTCCGACGCTCAAGTAAGCAACTTGGGAACAGTTAAGGAAAAGAACTATCAGA
Organism: Calamus simplicifolius; assembly: GCA_900491605.1. NCBI lineage: Eukaryota > Viridiplantae > Streptophyta > Magnoliopsida > Arecales > Arecaceae > Calamus > Calamus simplicifolius. The sequence continues at coordinate 5,909 of UESW01002621.1, read as the reverse complement.
AAAGATAGTTAGAGAACTTGAGTTTTGGATCCCCCTCATCGTTGTGAGTGTGAGCTTTTATACCTGTTCGAGGGTCCCTTTTTCCGCTTCCAGAAGGTGGTTGATTTTGAGGTGCCTTTGTCCGGTAGCGGATGGATGGCACGGTTGACAGCGACAGATCACAACCAACACCGAGTATGTTAACCAAAGCGTTGTTGAACTTGAAACTTTCAACGGAGGGCTGGTGACCTTTTTTAATAGTAATCATATCTGCAAATGGAATAAAAACCTTCGGGTTGGGAGCACGCTCCCTCGGAAACACCCGCTGCCAGGACTGGCTTGCTCCTCTCTCTCTCTCTCTTCCCATCTCCTCCTCCTGTCTCTCCTCCATGCGGTGTTACTCACCGTTTCCTATGCTCAAGCCAATGGCCGTATAAGATTGGGCTCCTCACTCACCGCCCAGATCGGCCAAATCAGCGCCAGGCTCTCACCTTCTGCTGAGTTTTCCTTCGGATTCCGTCCCCTGGGAACCAACAGCAGCCTCTTCCTGCTGGCCGTCTGGTTCTCAAAAATCTGGTGTTGACAGATGGATTAGGCTGCCCTTGGGTTACGAGCCGAATAATGCCTTGCTAAACTACTGCATCGGCATTTCCGTCCGATTCTTACCAACCAAACTTCGGCCAACCAACCTATAGCTTCCTTTGCAGAATCATAGGAATCTTGGAATCATGTGCTTGTACATGCTAAATTTATTAGTAAAGTAACTACAAAGAATAAGTTCTTTATATTTAGGCTTCTTGTTAAATGTGCTTTTATATGAATTAGTGAAGATTAAGAAGGCTTGATGAACGTGATTAATAAAATTTAAATTTTGGAGATGACCATCAACACTAAAAATATATGTCATTAATGAATTATAAATGTTGGAATAGGGTTATTCATGAAGCCCTAGCGACTGCTAATTGCATTGCTGAATTTGATCAAGTCCTAATAAGTAGACAAACAGAAAATAATTTATTAAACTTTTATTTAGATATGACTTAATGAATAATTTAATAATTTAGGCAACATATAGTTTTCCAAGGGAATCTTCGAGAAAAGGTTATTGGAGGATTTTTGAGGAATTTTTTTGAACTCATTTATGAGAAAAAATTTTCTCAACAAATCCTTAGCAAAATTAATTTTGGAAGAAATTTTTTTATCCATTTTTTTAACAAAGAACCCATTTATTATAGAAATATCCCTCAAAAAATCCATCGCAAACTTATCAGCAAATCCCTCGCAAAATCCCTCCAAAATTAATTTTATGAGGGATTTTTTGAGGGATTTGTTTCATTAAAAAATTTATTAAGGACTCATTAATGAAAAATAAATCCCTCGCAAAATAATTTCTAAGGGATTTTTTCAAGGGATTTTTTATCAATTTTTTAAAATAAAGAACCCATTTATTATAGAAATATCCCTCAAAAAATTCCTCACAAAATTATCAAAAAATTCCTCAAAAATTAATTTTATGAGGAATTTTTTGAGGGATTTTTTTAATCAATTTTTGTAAGGACTCATTAATGAAAAACAAATCCCTCGCAAAATTAATTTCTAGGGGATTTTGAGAGGGATTTTTTATCAATTTTTTTTTACAAAGAACCCATCAATTTTTATTAAGGACTCATTAATGAAAAACAAACCCTTCAAAAATCCTTCACAAAATTAATTTTTAAAGAATTTTTGAGAGATTTTTATCAATTTTTTTACAAAGAACCCATTATATAAAAATATTCTTCAAAAAATCACTCATAAAATTATTAGAAAATCCCTTTAAAAAACCCTCAAAAATTATTTTTATGAGGAATTTTTTTATCAAAAAATTTACTAAGTACTCATTAATGAAAAATAAATTCCTTAAAAATCTCTCGCAAAATTAATTTTTTGAGGGATTTTTTTATCAATTTTTTTACAAAGAACCCATTTATTATAGAAATATCCCTTGAAAAATCTCTCGTAAAATCATCAGAAAATACCTTGCAACATTTTTAAAAAATTAATTTTATGAGAAATTTTTTGAGAGATTGTTTTTATTTACTAAGGACTCATTAATGGAAAAACAAATCCCTTGAAACATCCCTAGCAAAATTAATTTCTGAGAGATTTTCTGAGAAAATTTTTTATCAATTTTTTTTTACAAAGAACCCATTTATCATAGAAATATTCCTCGAAAAAATTTCTTGCAAAATCATCAAAAATCCCTCATAAAAATAATTTTATGAGGGATTTTTTGAGGGATTATTTCATCAAAAAATTTTACTAAGTACTCATTAATGAAAAATAAATCCCTCAAAAAATCTCTCACAAAATTAATTTTTGAGGGATTTTCTGAGGGATTTTTTAATCAATTTTTTTACAAAGAACCCATTTATTATAGAAATATTTCTCAAAAAATTTCTCGCAAAATTATCAAAAAACTAGGTAACGGCCATATCAGGTCCTAGGAGACCTCAGGTGCACTTTAAAAAAGAGGAGACTACAACAACTCCTCAAGACTCCCCTTCTCTCGAAAACCTTCTCCATATTTTCTGTTGCCTAGGATTTTAATGACTTGAGCGTCGAAGGACCCTCCGTAGGGACCATCCTTCTCAATCCCTACATGAGAAGTTATTTTGTAGGTCTAAAGGATAGGGATGCCCGGACCCCTACCATCTCACCCTAAGTTAGAGAACAAAATTCACAGCAACACTTCCTATTCTCCCTTTTTTAATCTTTTTATTTTTATTTTTTAATTTGGAGATAACATAGGACGGAGACAATTCTCTAAAAAATTTTTAAAAAAAAATAACACAAGGCTGTGTATTTTACGAATATGCAATACCATATGAATAGTCTCACATGGAATAAAAAAAACCTCGAAAAGGATATAACTTAAATTAATTTGCTATTAATTAATTTATATTGAAATTTTAAGGTTATATGAACTTGATCCATTAACTATTGATTAGATGAATAAATGGGTTTGAAACTTGTGGAATAATGGTAGAAAAGTTTTATAATGGTGCTAACAACCGTTAGCAGCCTTGCAAGGTAAAAAAATAAGAAAAAGTCTTTATGCATTATGCGCATGCGATCGAACATATCAAGAACAATTTTATTCTTTCGTGCATCGCATATATTTATATACGCGCGATCAATGAGCGTCGCACCATGCTCTCTTGCATGGGATATAAAAAAAAAAATTAAAAAAAGTAAATAGCTTTAAATAGTTTCCAAAGCACATAGGCGTATATTTTTGTTTTTTCTTTCTTTCGAAGCAAAAGTACTTTCCAGGTTTCTTCCCTCCTGAGCAAAAGATTTCTCCGTATCCAAGACGCACACAATTCTTTCCTACCACACTTGCCGGTCTCTTGCTGGAAGCTTTCCAAGGTAAGAAAACAAACAGCAAGGCGGGAATAAATAACTCGAAAGCCTTCCATGCACGGTCGCCTTTCTTTTTCTTTCCTGTAGCACAAAAGTCTTTTCCAGCTCCAATAGGCACGGATTTCTTTCCGAGCCGAGCTGTCAACCGAACGCCGTATTAAGCTGGTCCTAGGCTCTCTTAATCAATGATTTGATTTTTTTGTTTCCATCTCATTTTTAGCGAAGGGCTTTCCTGCGTGGAATCAGTCGCATTTTAACTTGCTCCCATTGGACGGCCTTTGAAGTCACCTGAAGTTAATGCTGCAAATGAGTCTATAACCGATTTATGGCCCGTTTTATTCTCAATCTGATTAGGTCTAATTTATTCATATTTAGAAAATCATAAGTCAAAACATATTTAAAAATTACATTTGATTTAAATTTCAAATTAATTTTAAAATTTGCATATTTTTATCTGAATTCAACTTATTTTGATCCATAACTTTTAATTATATAATCTTATTTTTTTTACTCTAATAATTTTTATAAATTTAATGAATAAACTTTAATTTAGGTTTATTTATCTTTTCATTTTAAGAATTATTTTTTTAAAAATATTTTTAAATTATATCTAAATATTATATGTTATTTTTATCATCAGTTAGTAAAGATATAATAAATTTTAATACTTTGTAGGCTTTGAAAAAGTTAGCGAACATTTTAATTTTTTGGTAATAGAAAAAATTAAGAGGGCTAATACCTTAGAATAAAATTCTTATAGAATTTGTCAAATCAATCTGAATAAGCTGAGAGGAAAGCTCCTTGCTCTAAACCCATCATTTCTTGCATTACCGGCTATTTGGTTTGTTTCACCATGAATATGTTTGCAATTGTCAACCAAAGCGTTGTTGAAACACTCAACGGAGGAGGGCTGGTGACCTTTTTTAATATATAGTAATCATATCCGCAATGGAATAAAAAAACTTTGAGGTTGTGAGCAAACTCCCTCGGAAACACGCGCTGCCAGGAATGGCTTGCTCTTCTCTCTTTTCGCATCTCCTCCTCCTTTCTCTCCTCCATGCGGTGTTACTCAACCTTTCCTATGCTCAAGCCAATGGCCGTATAAGCTTGGGCTCCTCACTCACCGCCCAGATCGGCCAAATCAACGCCTGGCTCTCGCCTTCTGCTGAGTTTTCCTTCGGATTCCGTCCCTGGAAACCAACAGCAACCTCTTCCTGCTGGCCGTCTGGTTCTCAATCTGGCCGACAGAACCGTGGTTTGGTACGAGCTACCAGTACTACAGGCTGGTTCCAAAGTGGAGCTGACCGAAGACGGGAAGCTCAACCTCATAAACCATGCCGGTCAGGCAGTATGGAATGCCTCCAGCATCAGCGATGCCTCCTACGCCGCCATGCTCGACGCAGGTAACTTCGTGATCATGGGAGCTGACAACGCAGTACGATGGCAGACTTTGACGACCCCAGCGACACCATCTTGCCCTCCCAAGTATTGGGCCCAGGTCACGAGCTCCGTTCCCGTCTTGCGGAAACTGATTACTCCTATGGAGCAAACAAGCTCACCATCCGAAACGACGGCAAACTAGTGTTTTACAATCGCATCGTCCCAGTATGGGGAGCGGTGTTGCAGCTCGTTTTCCACGAGTCAGGGAGCATCTACTTTACCCTGAATGGCAGCAATCTCGTAAATTTTACATCTGCGAGCAACCATGCGACGAGGGATTTCTACCAGATGGCGAGACTAAACGACAGCGGCTTTTCGTGCAGTATGCGCGCCCGAAGAATGGGACGGCAGATGAGGGCTGGACGCAGGTGGATTTCCAACCAGACATCTGCGTATTAAAGAAGGATTGTGGGAAAGATAGCTACTGCAAGTCCAGAGGGAACGAGAGCTACGATTGCGTTTGCCTGCCCGGTTATTCCCTCATCGACCCGAACAAGCCAAAGGAAGGGTGCTGGCAAGATTCCACCAAACACAGTTGCTCCGCAGATGAGTGGAATTAGAAGCGCAGTTCAATATCAGCTACCTGCTTCATGTCGATTGGCCTTTCCGAGATGTTAACAAAATGATAAACGTGGATGAGGGGAAGTGTCGAGCAATATGCTTAGATCTTTCTTCTTGCCAGGTTGCTATTTATCAAAGTTCGACTGGAATTTGCTGGACGAAGAAGAGCCCGGTCACAAACGGACGGATGGGCCTCGATGTGGACCGAACGGCTCTTGTCAAAGTACCAGTACCTTCAGGTAAATCCTATCTGCCATGTGTTTAGCATTTTCTTTTATGTGGCATACGTAGATATGATTAATTTATTTTTATTTATTTTAAATAATAATTATGATATCTGATTTTATCATATATTTAAATTTAAGTGATAATGATAGTTTAATAAAGCTAATTTCTTATTGGTTTGTTTTTGAAAAGTTATTATCTGATAACCTCTCTTTGATGGAAAAAAAAATTTATCGAGACCATCAAAACACATAAGAAAGAGAATTAGGAAAGAGAAAGAAATTCAATATGTCGTTAAT
>UESW01002620.1:92188-192454 GCA_900491605.1 Calamus simplicifolius | reverse complement strand
ATCAGCAGTTGACTTCCCAGCTAAGCCCTCTGTCGGCTCCGTGGCCCTTCACCCGGTAGGGAATGGACATCCTAAGGCCATTCCCCCCCTCCCTGACCTCCGGTCAAAGAAAGTTCCTACTCGTCGCTATCGACCACTTCACCAAGTGGGTAGAAGCCGAGGCACTCACTAAGATTACCGAGGGCAAGGTGAGATCTTTCTTTTGGAAATCCGTCATCTGCCGATTCAAACTGCCCTACACCCTTGTCGCCGACAACGGCCAACAGTTCAACAGCCCCCTTCAGAGAATTCTGCGCCGAGCTGGGCATTTGCCAACAGTTCACTTCCGTCGATCATCCGCAAACGAATGGAGCGGCTGAGGTCACAAACCGGACCATCCTCCAAGGGCCCAGGGCGCATCTGGATGACTTTAAAGGAAGATGGGTGGAGAAACTCCTAAACGTGCTGTGGCATACCACACGATGCCACGGACTTCCATCGGTAAGACTCCCTTCAGCCTTGTGTTCGGGTTGAAAGCCATCATCCCTATGAAGATCGGCGTCCCCAGTCCTCGAGTAGAGTCATACAACGAAAAGGACAATCCGAGTCAGCTGCGGGCCAATCTCAACCTCATTGAGGAGGCGCGCAGGCATAACTCAGGATAGCCGCTTACCGCCAAAGGACCGCAAGGTATTACAACGTCCGAGTTCGTCCCAGGGCGTTCCTTCCCGGAGACTTGGTCCTTAGACGAGCCGAGGTCTCAAGGCCCACGGAAGGGGCAAACTATCACCGAACTAGGAAGGGCCCTATCAGGTCACCAAAGCCCTCCATTGCGAAGCTTACCCAATCGAAGAACTCGACAGAAAGCCACTCCCTCGCACCTAAAATTTGGATAACCTCCGTCGGTACTACCAATAATGTACACAAATATTTGATTATGAATTTGAGTATTTCATCCCTTCATAAGTTTGAATATCTCACCCTTTCGGCTAATAAAGATATGTTTAAGTATCTCATTTCTCAGCCCAAAGACCAGTGCAACGCCGGCATCAAAGCCCGACTCCAGATCGGCACCAAAGATCGATGCAACGCCGGCACCAAAGTCCGACTCCAGGTCGGCATCAAAGGCCGGTGCAACGTCGGCACCAAAGCCCGACTCCAGATCGGCACCAAAGGCCGGTGCAACACCGGCATCAAAGCTCGACTCCAAGTCGGCACCAAAGACCGATGCAACGCCGACATCAAGCCCGACTCCAGATCGACACCAAAGACCGACGACAGGTCGGCACCAAAGACCGATGACGGGTCAGCACTCAAGACCAATTATCAGCATTGGCACAAAGACCGACACCAGAGTCGGCATGAAGACGGACCTACCACAAAATCCACATCTGAGGCCGACCCCAAGGTCGACTCCAAAGACCGACCTCAGAGTCGCCCCAATACCTGCCTTAGGATCCACTTCGGTGTTGGCCTTACCGGAAGCCAGATGACCCCATCACGGATTCTTACATGTGTAAGATAAGGAACGTGCTACAAAAGTTAAATACTTAAAGACACATGGAAAGTTCATTTTCATTGCTTGTCAAAAGAGCTTACAAAAATGTCGATACAAGAGTAAAAAAAAAGTAAAGTCTTCACGACGGCTCACCGTCGCTCAGGGTGATACCCACAAGCCAGAGGTTCTCCTTCGACAAGAATTCTTGGCAGCAAGGGATCACAGAAGTCAACAGCTACTCGAACACCTCCCGATCTCCTGGGACCACCGACAAGTTTTTGTTGGGCTCTAGGTTCAGCTCCCCCTAGTCTGACCTCACCCTCTCGAGGTATGCAAAGAAAAATTGGGTCATCCACCTTTGGCGGATGTGGGGAGACCTAGTTTGATGGCTCAACCGGGCCTGAGTGTGAACAACCACCAGTGGGCTTGTGGGCGAAGGACATAGAGGCTGCGAAATAAAGAAACCCTACCCTTTATGCTCTGGAAGCGACATAGCACTAGAAACACACAGATGGTCCGAATGGAGTTCGGAACCAGCTGTGCGAACACTAAGGTGTACTTATGAAGGAGGCTAACTACGAAAGGGTGGAGAGAAAGCCGGAGACCCGCCTTGAGAAACACCTCGTACAAGGTAACTATTCCAGATCAAGAAGTCACCTTGTCGGGTCGGGGGCGAATAACCGGATGTCCTCGGGTATCCTATAGGCTACCCTAAGAGAGGCCAAGTCTGCGGAGTGATGGTGGAGACTGTCCCCTCCAGGGATGCCCTCCTAACCTTAGGCAGAGAAGCTGCGGTGGCCGGACGATCCCTGACAGGGACCCTGTCGGCATTCCGCAACTGTAATAAAAGGACCTGGTCCTCCGAAGAAGAGGACCATGAGGGTGTTGGGGATGGAGAAACCCGCAGCTGTGCTAAGGAAAGGGAAGCACGGTCCTCGGATGGAGGGAAAGAGGACCACGAGGGTGATGAAGCCATAAAAAGGAAGCAAAGAGGAGTTGAGAGGACTGACCTAAACGAAGGAGGAAGAACAGCAAGGTTCAAAGGAGGAAGACTCGAATAAGGTCAGGCTCAGGAGAAGAGGGAGATCTCGAAGGTGCGAGGAGCCGGGTCCAGGGCAACCCTCCTCTTATGGCTCCTCTTGAATTGTTCCATCTGGCTCAACTTGCCACGTGCACACCTGCCACTGGAAGAGACGCCTCGGCAACCGCCCGACGCGCAGGATGCGAGATCTACGGCCAATGACAGAACATCGATAATGTCAGCTCAAAGATGGCGATTACCTTTCCGCGGTTCCAAAGGGTTTTCTCCAATTTCAAGAGAGAACCCCCTCAGATCCGATGGTGAGGATTGACAAGGCGGTGGCATCATGGTACCCCGTACTTTCGACATTAAAAAGTAGTCATCCCCCTTGAGGACACGTGCCCCTTTCAGCCACTGATGGCACGCAGCGGGATCAGCCACCGAGTGATCTTACGCCCCTTTCACTGAGCGAGGGATGCACCCGCACCATCTCAGAGGTGGAGGGGATCTGATGTGGCTGATCAAGCCACGTTAAGACTAACGGATTAAGTGACTGGCGAAGCCAGGCTCGGACAGACCAAGTCGGCACCCAGGGAATCCCAAGTCTCCCTCGGCCTCGGAACCCAAGGACTCCCAAGTCCCCCTCGGCCTCGGTACTAGGTCTCCACGTGGCCTGGCAGATACCTACAACCGCCACGTGGCCCACCAACCTCCCGCGACCCCGCGTGGCCGCTGCTAGTTACGGCGCATGCCCGACATGACCAGGTCCATCCGACATGGATGGCAGGTCATGCTATCCCTAACAAACTCAGGGATGGTTGCGACCTGTCCCTATCAGCCTTGTCGTCTATCCTCCGCCAGACGATGACGTCTTGGATTCAATAATTTTTCAAAAAATGGGTAAGAGGGACTTCCGAACATGTATAAAAACCTTCGCTCATAACGAGAAAAGGATTGAACTCTAAGATTTTGGCTAAGTCTTTTAGTCCACTACTGATAACTATTTCTCAAGTTATTCACTTGAGCGTCGGAGGGCCTCCACCGATGCAACCGATCCCCAAAGACTTGCAGGATCTCTGCTCGACGAGGCGTTCGAGGATTCCTAATCCATCTTCGTCGTCTTTTGGACCCACGTCCTTACCCAACGTTCAAGGAGGGTGATTTGGCGGCTCGAAGATTTCAAGTATCAATTTTTCATTTCGAGATTTTTATGCACAGCAATATCCAAATAGGTATAAAGAAGTTGGAGAAATTTGTAAAACTTTTGAAGATAAGACAGTTCTGCAATTTGCAATATGGTATTTCTCTTTCGAGGAGATTTTTTTTTTTTTTCTGCGCCTTTAAAAAATTGGGATCTCTCTAGAGAGTTTAAAACTAAGGAGAAAATTGTCACAAGGATCATGATGGAAGTTTGCATCACACAATGTAACAAAGAAGTTCAAGTGAAGAATACAAAGAAACAAGATAAAAATAATGATCTATCAGTTAAGGCATTGCCAACAGAATTGGACCTACTTGCAAAAAAAGTTTGACCTTATGAACAAAGGAATAGCGGGTGGATTGTATCCAAACCATAGGGGTTCATGCATCAATGAAGCAGATGAAGGCCAGGGGTAAATTAGAAATGGAAGGTGTGGGGACACAGTTGAGATGACGCCTTTCACCTTGGGATGCAGTTGAGATGACATCTTGTATTGAAATCTTTTACCTTTTGTTCAAAAAATTTTGTAGACAGCTGCATGCATGTGCTCAAGTTATGAATTATCACACTTATCTAAAGACTATTTTATCTCATTGCTTGCAGAATCATCTTTAGTCAAGCTCTACATTCTGTAACTTTCATTGAAATTCTTTCTCTTAGTCTCTTTTTACACATAACTCCTCGTATTACATCAGCAATATCTCAATCAAATTTTCCAAAATGTCACACTTCAATGATACATGAAACAGTGGTGAATAGCATCGAAAATAATTTCTAAGCTATGCTACAGAGTAAGCCAACAAACATCAAGCCTTCAGAAAATATGTAGTTAAGAAAGTGGAAATTTAATAATGCGATAAGGATATCAAATATAAAACAAGAATACACTGCACCGCAACAAATTTTAGTCAACCATAATACCTTGCCCCTGCCATATAACATTAGCCCATATACCAGAGGGTAATTGTATCCAACATAAGACAAAAACACATAATCTCCATACTTATTCAATAAAGTGCATGGTATTGATAACTTGAGTTTCACAAACAGACCTGACTCATAACTTCCTTAATCATTTCTTTGGCAGATTCAATTTGCTTTTTGTTTCCAGTTATACGGACAGTTCTTTCCTTGGATGAATCACCTTCAGGTAGATGTTGCGGGATCAACTGAAAAACAAAGAAGGTCAATAGTTGGATTTGTAATCAACGCAGATCATTGGTAGCAAAGAGAGCACCACTGCTCTTCAGTGCTCAATGAGTAGTAAACCATGCTACCTGAATGCGAGCACCAGATCTGGTCTGTAGGTTCTTAATTGTCTCACCGCCCTTCCCTATGATCAACCCCACCTACTCAATGCAGAAACATAAATTGGCTTAGAAAGCAAAAGCAGTATCATTATAAACATCCAGCAAAGAATGGTCACCTTTTCATTCGGAACTTTTATTTCAGTTTGTTCACCACCAGATTGTACAGTACTAAAACCCCTAGCTACAAGTGATGGAGAACCCCCTGCATCAGCCTAAGAAAGAAGAAGAGAAAAATATAATAAGAAATCATGTTGCACGTGGCAGATGGACACCCAAAGATGCAGACAAATTCGGTCAATGATACAAACACCATAATAGGAAAAAAATATTAATGAGAATGAAGAAGCATAAGATGTCAAATTAAATGAACCTCGGCAATGACATCCTTGATTAATTGTTCCGCTTTGTTGATATTTTCCATAGTTCCTATCAGTTCCACTTGCCGAGTAGAGGATTGTGGATTGGCCTCAGCATCTCTTGTGATTTGAATTTTAGCCCCAGAATTAATTTGCAAGTACCTGATTGTATCCCCAGCTTTGCCAATAAGCACACCAACCTGTACAAAACACCTCAACAATTGACTTATGGAAAGCTTATCATTTGAATTTGATAGAGATATACACACAATGCATGAAGTAACAGGAACTGGAAGTGTTTGCTAAATGATATGTAAATGTGCCCCTTTTTTTTTTTNTCAGGAGAACGGAAGGAGTTCGATGGCGCTGTCGACGATGCCCCGCATAAGGTTCCTTTCCCCGTCGCCGACCGGTAGACAGACCGTCGGGGAATGGGATAAGGAGCGGGAACCGTCTCGGAGACTCTGGGACCGCCGCCTTCCTGGAGAATAAGAACGGAGGGGCCTCGTCGGAGACTCCCCCCGAGCTGACTGTCGGCTAACCGGAGTAGCCGACCTAGGCGATAGAGGCCGCTCGAGCCGTTGTGGAATCCCTTGAGAGTGTCGTTCTTGCAACCGCTGAACCATCCCCACGAGAGTCTGGGACCTGCTGAGTGAGGATTTGCAATTGGTCCTGGGGAATAACCGGAGGCGGTAGTGGTGAGGAAGAAGCCGGAGGAGTCGACTTCACCGTCTGAGAAGGGCTAAGAGGTGCGAGATCATCATTGGGGGGCGAAGGATGCCCCCCAGACCAATCAGTAGGATCTTCTTCCAGAGATCCGGAGCTCATCTTTGTGGAACCGTCGGACAGGCGTATCTCACTGCTCCGACGATAAGCTTTTCCCCTTCCTGGCGCGCCAATCTGTGATGCTGGATCACCAGATTTTCTTGTTTAGGATTTTTCTAGGATCTCTCTTTTTGTTTCTCTGGAAGAAGATGCCCCCTCCCCCTCCTCCCCTCGTCCCCTTTTATCCTCCTTCTCCTTTTCTTTTTTTTTTTATTATTACTTTTGACTTTTATTTTTAATTATCATGGACGTCCACGTGTAGGGCAGGTATCCATCTTGCACTACGTGGTTATTCAGTGATAATTCTTAATAAGGATATTAAGAAACTTGCTCATGAAGGAATCCTTTTCATGATGATCTTGATTATCCCAAAGGAATGTCAGAGGTAGTGGAGACGTCAGGGTGAGGGAAAAGGGATCTGACTCTAAAATAGAGGTTCAATGTCCCCTTTAGGGGGTTTGTCTTATGCGAACCAATTAAGGCATGATGATTTTGGCATCCCTCGATTTCTGTTCCGGATGTGACGGTTTATTTCTTTTTAATCGTTTTGTCGTGGGGGTTGTTCTTAAACCGGGGATCGCTTAGGCTCTGGAGGCCGCCCAAGACTGGGGGCCGCCCAAGATCGGGGGCCGCCCAGAACTGGGGGCCGCCCAGGATCGGGGGCCGCCTAGACTCTGGAGGCCGCCCAAGACTGGGGGCCGTCCAGGGCCGGGGGGCCGTCCAGGACTGGAGGCCGCCCAGGATTGGGGGCCGCCCAGGACTGGAGGCCGCCCAGGACTGGAGGCCGCCCAGGATCGGGGCTGCCCAGGACTGGAGGCCGCCCAAGACTGGGGGCCGCCCAAGATCGGGGGCCGCCCAGAACTGGGGGCCGCCCAAGACTGGGGGCCGTCCAGGACTGGAGGCCGCCCAGGATTGGGGCCGCCCAGGACTGGAGGCCGCCCAGGATCGGGGGCTGCCCAGGACTGGAGGCCGCCCAAGACTGGGGGCCGCCCAAGATCGGGGGCCGCCCAGAACTGGGGGCCGCCCAGGATCGGGGGCCGTCCCAGTTCTAGGGGCCGCCTAGACTCTGGAGGCCGCCCAAGACTGGGGGCCGTCCCAGTTCTAGGGGCCGCCTAGACTCTGGAGGCCGCCCAAGACTGGGGGCCGTCCAGGGCCGGGGGCCGTCCAGGACTGGAGGCCGCCCAGGATTGGGGGCCGCCCAGGACTGGAGGCCGCCCAGGACTGGAGGCCGCCCAGGATCGGGGGCTGCCCAGGACTGGAGGCCGCCCAGGATCGAGGCCGCCCAGAACTGGGGGCCGCCCCGGATCGGAGACCGTCCAAGTTCTAGGGGCCGCCTAAGACTGGGGGCCGTCCAGAACCGGGGGCCGCCCAGGATCGAGGGCCGCCCAGGATTGGGGGCCGCCAGAACCGGGGGCCGCCCAGGATTGGGAACCGCCCAGGACGTCTTTTATTTATTTAGTTTAGCTATTTTTATTGTCATCCATATCAACTCCCATGCCAAAAGCCATCAGCGAACGCCTAAGCCCTGGTCTCTCTCTCTCTCTCTCTTTCTAACAGCTGTTGCTTTTTGATGTAATACTAACTGCTCTACTCCTTTCAAATTATAGATATATTTAACGACAAGAAGGCAGGGACCTCCGTCAGCGTAAGGAAGAGAGGTGTCAACGTGAACACAGGGAAGGGAAAGACCGGCGGCACAACGGTTGGCGTTGGCCATGACGGCGTCCGCGTCAACGTCGGAAAGGGAAAGCCGGCGACTGTCAACGTGAAGCCTGGATACGTCTCGCCCTTTTCATACCGCTATGCCGCCACGGACACCCAACTCCATGACGACCCCAACGTCGCCCTTTTCTTCTTGGAGAAGGACCTCCGCGCTGGCGCCAAGATGAACCTCCACTTCACTGAAACCACCTCCAGCGCTACCTTCCTCCCCCGCAAAGAGGCCGATTCCATCCCGTTCTCTTCATCCAAGCTCCCAGCGATCCTCGATCAATTTTCGATTGAACCGAACTCCATTGATGCCGGGGCAGTGAAGAAGACACTAAAAGAGTGCGAGGAGCCGGCGGTGGGCGACGAGAGGAAGCTCTGTGCGACCTCGCTGGAGTCCATGATGGATTTCAGCACTTCGAGCCTTGGAACACATGACGTTAAGGCCATTTCGACTACGGTGGCGAAGGAGGGGACGCCGGCGCAGAAGTACACGATAACAGCGTCCGCTCTGCGGAAGTTGTCGGGGAATAAGCGGGTGGCGTGCCACCCGGAGGCTTATCCGTACGCCGTGTTCTACTGCCATGCGACGACGACGACGAGGGCATACACGATGGAGATGGTGGGGGAGGACGGGACGAAAGTGGACGCAGTGGCGGTGTGCCACACCGACACAAAGGCGTGGAACCCTGATCACTTGGCGTTCAGGTGCTTAAGGTGAAGCCCGGGACTGTGCCCGTCTGCCACTTCTTGCCACAGAACCATGTGGTGTGGAGTCGCAGCAGTTAAGAGAAGCGACAGCTTCAGTCTCCAGTGCAACTCTCAATGGCTTCATGTGCTTCTTTATTGTTAATGTGAGGGCGCCGTGGCATCTTTTAGTCTCCATGTGGGCTTTTATTTTTACGTTTCTGTGGCGTACGTGACTTGCCGGTGGCGGATTGCAGGAAAGGGCTGTTGTAAATAAGATTTGAACCGGTGAAGATCATCATTCTGAAGCTTAAGAATCATTTATATTTAATCATCAAGAATCTATAATCGACAAACGAAAATGTATTTGTATCCATATTACTTGATTGCTTTCCAGAATCCTGCGATTGGCCTTCCAGATCAACACGTACTCCCAGAGAGCCCTTTAAAATTTTCTCTAGGCTATTCTTTTTGATGATGAGATTCAAAGAAGAAGGTCGTACATGAGATCCAGGGACCATAACCGCTATATATAGATAATTTCATTATTATCCTTTGGTATTTCTATTTTAGCCCATCATAAAAATAGAAATAACCCCTTAGGTCTCTACACATTAAAGGGCCACACCTAATAAGATACATTAAAGCTCAAATCACTGAAACATCAGCTGATCACTTTTAATTGGGCTTAACCTTATTTGATAGTCCGCAACACATAATTATTTTACATATAAGCCTAATGTTGGATTAAAAATCCAACAATCTTCCACTGGGCTATATGTGTAACCTTATAATTATGTTGTAAAAATAACCAAATGAGCTCAATTTTACTGTCATTACTGAAATGTATCTATAACCAATCCGGTCCATCAACCATACCAACATAGGATCAAAGCGGCCTTTGTTATATCTATCATAACTCGATCCATCAATGGTCACGTATGTTGACACAACTGAATGACATGGATCATGATGTGGATGTGTAGCATGGAAATTACATGTAATGTGATCTTAACATGTCTATTTCTAACTGCTCCTTCTTAAACTTGAGTGAGATCAAAACTTTAACATAATTGTACAGAGTGTACTGAACTGAATGAAATACTTTATTTCTGTCAGAAAATATCCAAACACAAGTATGTACAAACCAAACATAAAGCATAAAATAGAAGCAATACAAACTCCCACTGAATCTAAGCATCGTCATGCTCTATAACGCCCATGTGAGCAGTATGTTCATGAAAGACCTTGGGCGGCACACCCTTTGTAAGGGGATCTACAACCATGGAGTTTGTCCCTATATGCTCTATATAAATCTGACCACTTTGTACTCTTTCTTTACAACCAGGAACTTGATGTCAATATGCTTTGACTTGGTCGAGCTCCTATTGTTGTTGGAATACAATACGGCTGACTTATTATCACAAAATAACTTTAGCGGTCTTTCAATTCCTTTCAATATGCGTAGCCCAGTGACAAAATTTTTCAGCCATATCCATGATTGGATGCCTCATAACATGCTATAAATTTGCTGCCATGGTAGAAAAAGCTATGAGTGTCTGTTTTGCACTTCTCCAAAAAATAGCCCCACCACCTAACAGATATACATAGCCCGAAGTGGATCTTTTACTATCTTGGCATCCCGCAAAGTCAGAGTCAGAATACCCAATGATCTCAAAATGATCTAATCTCCTATATGTAAGCATGTACTCTTTTGTTCTTTTCAGATATCTCCTAACCCTTTTGGCTGCTTTCCAATGATCCATACCTGGGTTGCTTAAATATCTGCCTAACACTCCAACAATGTATGCAATATCCGGACGCGTACAAACTTGAGCATACATTAGACTCCCTACAACTAAAGCATAAGGAATCTTATGCATCTCTTCAACTTCAAGGTTTCCTTTTGGGCACTGATTAATACTGAATTTATCTCCTTTAGCGATAGGGGTATCACCTGGTTTGCAATTTTGCATGCCAAATCTCTTAAGTACTTTATCGATATAGCTCCTTTGTGATAATCCAAGGATACCCTGAGAACGATCTCGATGTATCTGGATTCCCAATACAAAGGAGGTGTCACCAAGATCTTTCATTTGAAAATTGCTTGATAGAAATCTCTTGGTTTCGTGCAACATGCCTATATCATTTGTGGCAAGCAAAATGTCATCCACATACAAAACCAAAAAAATATATTTACTCCCACTGAACTTATGATACACACAATCATCAACTGCATTCACTTCAAAATTAAATGAGAGAATTACTTGATGAAATTTGTGGTACCATTGACGAGAAGCTTGCTTTAACCCATAAATAGATTTTATTAATTTGCAAACCATTTTCTTTGGGTCTCCTGACACAAAGTTTTCTGGTTGCACCATATAAATTGTCTCATCAATGTCTCCATTGAGAAACGCCGTCTTGACATCCATTTGATGGAGTTCCATATCATACTGTGCAACAAGAGCTATGATTGTCCTAAAAGAGTCCGTCGATGAAACTGGAGAAAAGGTCTCTTTAAAGTCAATCCCTTCCTTTTGAGTATAGCCTTTAGCCACAAGACGAGCTTTATACCTTTCCATATTACCCTTTGAATCCCATTTGGTCTTAAAAATCCATTTGCAACCAATGGGTTTCACACCTTCTGGTAATGGGACAAGTTCCCAAACTTTATTGTCTTGCATAGACTTATACTCTTCTTTCATTGCTTCAATCCACTTTTCTGAATTGGAACCTTGTATGGCTTGAAGGAAGTTGACAGGATCATCTTCCATCATGCCATTATTTTCTCATGTTCCTGAAGAAATACTATATAATCATCTGGAATAGCATTCTTCCTTTCTCTAGTGGATCACCGCAAAGGTACTTGTTCTTGATGCACTTATTTTGAGATTGTTGAGTTTGTACCTCTGAGGGTTGAACAATAATTTCTTGTTATTCTGGAATTGCAACTTGATCATTATCAAAAGAAATTATAGGAATAGGAACTAGTTTCTCTTTAACAAGAGTAGTAGGTTCAAATTCCCCCTCAAAGACAAAGTCTCTAACTTTATTTCTCCCCCCAAACTCAATATCCTCAAAGAACGTTGCAGTTTTCGTCTCAAAAATTATCCTTGATTTGGGATCATAAAACTTGTAACCCCTGGATTGCTCAGAATACCCAATAAAATAGCTACTCACTGTCCTGGAGTCCAATTTCTTTTCATGTGGCTTATAAGGCCTTGCCTCAGCTGGACATCCCCAAACATGCAAATGCTTTAGACTAGGCTTCCATCCTATCCAAAGCTCATAAGGTGTTTTGATAGCTGCTTTAGTTGGTACTCTATTTAGAATGTAGGATGCTATCTTTAGTGCCTTTCTCCAGAGTGACTCTGGTAAGGTAGAATGATAAATCATACTCCTTACCATATCCTTAAGAGTCCTGTTTCGTCTTTCAATACACCATTCATGCTAGGTGACCCTGGCATAGTGTATTGTGGGATAATTCCACACTCCTCTAGGTATCTGGCAAATGGTCCTGGACGTTGTTCACCTGATCCGTCATATCTACCATAATATTCACCACCACGGTCAAATCTGACTCCTTTAATCCTTTTGTTGAGCTGAAGCTCAACTTCAGCTTTAAATGACTTGAACACGTCCAAGACTTGGGACTTTTCATGAATAAGAAATAGGTATGCATATCTTGAATAATCATCTATGTATGATACAAAATACTATTGACCATTCCAAGAAGGTGTAGGAAATGGTCCACAAATGTCCGTATGTATTAACTCTAAGACTTCCATAGTTCTATATGCACCCAATTTCTTTGTTTTGGTCTGTTTGCCCTTAATGCAATCAACACAGACATTAAAGTCTGTAAAATCAAGAGAATCCAAAATTCCATCTGACACAAGTCGTTCAACTCTATTTCTAGAGATGTGACCTAATCGCTTATGCCATAATATTCCTGAATTTTTATTGCAAATTTTATGCTTAGTACATCTTGATTCCATATTCAGGGTTTCATTATAAGAAGCAACAGTATCAAGCAAATATAGATTGTCATACACCATAAGAGAATCAGTTCTAATAATATTTGAATTTAACGAAAGACTAAACTGGCTATTTCCAAATGAACAATAATATCCTAATTTATCCAAAGCTGAAATAGAAACCAAATTCCGTCTAAAGGATGGTACTACAAAAGTGTTATTCAAATCCAAATAATAACCATAACTTAATAACAATCTAAAATGCCCAATTGCCTCCACATCTACCGACTTACCATCTCCTGTATAAATATGTCTTTCAGCATCAGTTGGCCTTTGGTAGCTTAGGCAACCCTCCATTGAAATACTGATGTTAGTAGTAGCACCAGAATCTAACCACCAAGTATTTCTAGGTACTAAAGCTATATTTACTTCAGAACATACCATATTAAGAAATGTACCTTTCTTTTTATGCCATGCATGAAATTTGAAACATTCCTTTTTAATGTGTCCAGACTTATTACCAAAGAAACAACTGTCTTTATCCTGATTTTGTTTCTTCTTTGCTGGACCCTTAGCAGCCTTATTCTTTATTTTCTTGCCTTTATCCCTGCCCTTGAAGTTATTATCATTAAGGACCAGCACTGAATTGAGGTTAGCAGAAATAGTAGCAACTTTAGCTGTAAAATAAAAGCAATACATAATAATATGCTCATATAAATAATTAACACTAAATATCAATAAATTCAAATAATGGTAAATCCCATCTCAAGATACATAGTGCAACATTAATATCAAGTCGTTGGACAGTAATATTAACTGCTAGTGGTACTCTTGTTGTAATGATCAAACACTAACAATAATGCATGTCAAATAATAAATCTATCTTTGGATCGACTTATTACTCATATGTAAATCCTTATAATCGTGTTTACCATCACACATATGTGTAGTTCGGCCAAGCATTAACCTTCCTTTGGGCCGATTAATACCCGCATGAAACATACACATACACAACATCCAACATTCTTCATGAACCATCTACACAATTAGTTCAATTTCGAACGATGGACAAATTTATTAGGCATAAAAATACCATTAATTTGAATTTGATTGAACCTCTTTAAAAAATAACGATATGTTATTTGTGGTTCCAACTCAATCTTTATAACAGAAAAATAATTTATCCTAATGGATAAAGCTTTACTTTATGGAACTAATTAAACCATATGGAAGGAGGTTGCTCATGCTTACAAAATTAAAAATAATAATTTTTAATGAAAGCCGAAAATATTGCCAAAGGCATGAACCGGTCCAAAATTCATGCATTAATTATTCATAAATATTATCCCTTCCATGCATTAAATGCCATGCATTAAATAAGATTCTATGCATTAAATGCTCCCCTTTGGTGCCATACCTAACTCCCCTTGGAGTATGCAGACCCACGGAACAGTAGAGGCATGGTATCCAAAAAAAAAATTCCTACCAGCGGTTCATGTGTGAGACGCTAAAAGTCTGGAAACCAGTCGTGCCTTTGTGAGGCACTAAAAGCCCAGAAACCAGCCGTTCCTGTGTGAGGCGCTAAAAGCCTGAAAAAGTTGCAAGAGGCCATAAAGCTTAATTGCAATCTTAACCCTTCATACAACTCCAATTGCCCAAGTTTGTTATTCCCATGATTTTCTCAAGATTTCCTTTATCCCATGGTTTGAGATATCCAACCACCAATTTTTGGAAAGATTTTCTAGATTTTCATCTACATTCCCATCCGATTCTTTTTATTTACATGAAACTCGAAGGGTCCATAGCCCAACGCCCCATGGAATTTCTGAATTCACAAAAAAAAAGCCAAACGGCCAGATTTTCAATGGATATAGTAGCATTCTAGGATTCCGTCTGACTCAAAGGAACTCAACGCAACCCATCAAATTTTGTCCAAAGAGGATTTGGTTATAAAAATAGCCAAACACAAAGCTGGAAGCGGACTCCACCGCTCGTTCAATTTTACCAGAAAAATTGGTGAGAACCGAATGTGCGGCTTGTAATCTACGCAATCCCGGGGCATTTATTTATTTATTTTGTAATATTCCTTTTTTTTTCTTGTGAAACTTCATATTGTTGCCGAGATATATCATATAATTTTCATGGAACAAAGCCGTGAAAACCTCATATGGCACGTGAGGAAAAGTGATTCTATGCAGACTCACATTCCCTCACGCGATCCTTTATTAAAATTAAATTAAATATAGATTTGATTTTACCCGTAATTATGCTTTATATGAAAAACTTCATCTCCAGATTGTGAGACTAGTTTCATGATGCAGCGAATATCTTCGCTCTTAAAATCAAAATTCATAATTATTTTGATGCACTATGACTTTTATTTAAAAAATATGAATATACAGATATTAAAAAAAACATCATTGGCATCAAAATAAATTTACTATAAACTAATGGATGTTTGTCTCACAGTTGCTGAATAAAACCAAAGAAGTTATATGCACAAATACAAATATCAATGCATATAACCAAAAAATTTTCTCAACGATTCAACATGAATAGGGCTCTGATACCAATTGTTGGAAATAAGATCCGAACCTTTTGGTGAAGACCATCACTCTGAAGCCCAAGAATCATTCATGTTTAATCATTAAGAATCCATAATCGACAACGGAAGCGTACCTAAATCCATATTACTTGATTGCTCTCCAGAATCCTGCGGTTGGCCTTCCAGATCAATACGTACTCCCAGAGAGCCCTTTAGAATTTTCTCTAGGCTATTCTTTCTGATGATGGGATTCAAAGAAGAAGGTCGTACATGCGATCCAGGGACCATAACCGCTATATATATAATTTCATCATTATCCTTAGGTATTTCTATTTTAGCCCATCATAAAAATAGAAATAACCCCTTAGGTCTCTACACATTAAGAGCCACACCTAATCAGATACATTAAAGCTCAAATCACTAAAACCTCAGCTGATCACTTTTAATTGGGCTTAACCTTATTTGACAGTCCGGAATACATAATTATTTTACATATAAGCCCAATGTTGGATTAAAAATCCAACAAGGGCAGGCTTTGTCTATTAGCCGCTGCGGGGGGCACATGATGATGATGATGATGATGATGATAGTAATAGTGATAATAAGAGCAGCAGTGGGAGGTTTTATGATCATGCATAAATGCGCTTGCCATTGCTTAAAGTTGAGGCGACAGTTATCCTCATTCTCTCCTGGCAGGATTGGTCCATTTATATAACGATCCAAACTGTGGATATGTTAAAAAAAAATTAATAGAAAAAATATGATTGGGATGAAGAAAAAAATATAAAGGGATATAAAATAGTATGTAATATGGTACGAGCTGTCTAACTTACTTGATATTAATATATATCATATTAGAAGATGATATAATATTTATATGTGTAAAAAAAATATATAATTGAAACAAAAAAAAAATTATATAAAAGATATAAAATAGCATATGATATGATATAAGCTAACCAATCTACTTAATGTTAACATATAATAAATTAGAAGGTTGACATAAAATAATCGACTAGATTGCTAGGTGTTTCCTTAAAGAGAAAAGTCTTAATTAGGAAAGACTTTCTCCAAAGGTGCCATCCAAAATAGAAAAATTTCATCAAATATACTAACCAATTTGAGTAAAAGTTTACCATCCTATTCGATAGGAATTCTATATGCCCTATTTACAAAAGACTTTACCAAAGGTACCATCCTATTTAAAAAATTAAATCATCATGGCTATTTATCAATGAGTGGATAAATCCAAAAGATAATGATCTATACTCTAATAAGAGGAGCGTCAAATCGCTCATGTAGCCGGATTCAATCTCTAAGCTACAAAGCCTTAGAGCATTATCTTATAAAACTTTAGTTGTCCTCCTTCCACATCCCTAGACTAACTTAGCATCAAAAAGGTTCCTCGAAAAACAATCTTTAATCTTCTTTCACTCTCTTTCCTTCTTTTTCTTGCAGATATATGGTCACAGATGAATTGAAAAGTGTTCTATTATCTGAATCGTGACTCATCTTGTCTGTTAGTATTTGTGAGCCACTTTTGGACGTCAACAAATTAGTATTATCTATGGAAATGTGAGCAAAAACAACCAGTTATACCATTCAATAAAAGGATTCAAGGATCCAATAATACTCATGTAGGCACTAACGATGCTTAGACCAACTCCTAACAATTTGTAAGATATTTGATCAACCTGGATCCTCCTCCATCAACAATAATGATCACTTAGGAGGAATATCATTCCCTCTTCCAATGCAATGAGATGCTGATCAACTTAATCTAAAATTAATCTCCTAAAGTTTCAATTCTAAAGATTAACTACAAGCTAATCAAAGGGCCACCAAATTGTTAACAACAACTAACCTCAACCAGAATCATGTGAGAATCCTCAAAATCCTCAAAAGAGATGAATTGAGAGAGGACACCAAGATGGCTTATTTGAGAAGGAGTCTTAAGGTTGGCTACCATAATTGGATGAGCACTCTCCTATGAAGACTCCTGCAGCTAATGAATGTAGGATAGATCAATAAGTAAAGGTGATGAACGAGAGTATTGGGATAGTTATAAATAATGCCTATGCCAAAGGGTAGATCCATCTCATGAACTTGACTTACCTGATGAACTACCATTCACCAAAGAGAAATTAGCTAAACCTTTAAAACCCCCACCCTCAAAATTCAAGATGCATCAATTGGTCTTATATGATGAGATTTCATATTTTGTTGACTATCTAAAAAGCTTTAAAGCTCTCACGCTCCTGTCTGTGCCCCAAATGCCATCATGTTCTCAGCTTTCTTAGCAACTTTAAATAAGGTTGCTCATACATAGTATTTGAGTTTCAAACTTACTTTTATTAGTTCTTCCAAGCAATTAAGCCAATAGTTTATCAGCTACTTCATCAGTAGCCAAAAGCATATGAAGTCCTTTGCTAGCTTTATAACAGCCATGTTGAAAAAAGATGAGTTGTATAGAAACTTCATCGAATGATTCAACTTAAAAGTCCTTAAAGTTGAAATATGAATTCCTCGATTACCATCATAGCCCTTACCAGTGTCCTTAAGAACTTTAGATTCAACTTTTTTCTTGCAAAGTGTCTTTCGAAGGATCTTATCGAACTACTAGCCTAAGTTGAGAAATATATCAATACTAAAAAAATACTCTAGAAGAAAGATGAGGGGCAAACGAAGAAGAAACATTAGAAGAAGGACAATCAAAGGCTCAAAAAATTTTAGAAGAAGTCCTATGGTGGTCAAGAGAACCAATGCTAACCTAAAACTCCTTTTAAGATGTTTAAAAGGTATACTCCTCTAAATACCCCTCAAACTTAAATCCTAATGCAAATAACCCATGAAGACTATGTATTGTAGGCTTGCAAAGATAAGGGCCTAGCTCGTGAAGAGGGATTTGTGTAAGTATTGGAGATTCTAAAAAGATTATGAACATAATATTAAG
Source organism: Calamus simplicifolius (assembly GCA_900491605.1). Taxonomy (NCBI): domain Eukaryota; kingdom Viridiplantae; phylum Streptophyta; class Magnoliopsida; order Arecales; family Arecaceae; genus Calamus; species Calamus simplicifolius. The sequence continues at coordinate 174,392 of UESW01002620.1, read as the reverse complement.
GAGTGCAAACATTTAAAGGATGAGATTGAGGACCTCATCTGAAAAGAATACCTTAGTCACTATATCTGGGGTTACTAACAACTCGAGTAGGGTTTCCTAGAGGAGTTCAAACCTAAAAGAAGGCCTAACAATTAGCCTACAATTAGAGTAATTACTATGATCTATGGTAGGCCAGTAATTGATAGAGAAAGTTTTTCAACTTAAAAAACTTATGCATAATAAATATGAGCTAAGAGCTTATCATAAAGAAATTTAAAATTGAAGCTAAGCTAAGTATCACTTTCAATAAAGACGACTTCAAAGAAGTACAAACCCCCCATAGTGATGCTTTGGCTGTCTTAATGATTGTTGCTAACTACCAAGTAAGAAGAATCCTCATACAGAATAGAAGCTTGATGGTCATCCTCTTCTATAACACTTTTCAGAGTATGGGTATCAATGTTGATTGATTAAAACTAATAGAAGCACATTTGATCAACTTTATTGAAGAACCCGCTCAAGCAAATGGGACGATAACCCTAGCAGTGATTGTGGGAAAAGAGTCCTACTATAAGATTATCATGATGAACTTTCGATGATCAAGGTGCCTTCTACTTACAATGGGATTTTAGGTTAGTCAAGCCTAAATACTCTGAAAGCCATCATGTCGACCTACCATTGCCTCATAAATTTTTCCACCAAATGTAGTGTAGGAAAACTCAGAAGAAACTAAGCTACAGCCAGATAGTGCCAAGGCAACTTTGAAGAAAAATCTCAAGTCAACTAAGATCTTACCAATTGAGAGCCTAGACCTTAAAAATCAACTGAATGAGTAGAGAGCAGAGCCTGTGAAAGACTTGAATGCTTCCCACCAGAAGATGACCTAAAGACTATTTAGGTTAACTCCCTCCTAACAAAAGAGGTTCAAGAGGAGCATATCGTGATTTGCTGAGGTGTTTTCCTAGTGGGCTATAGATATGCGAGGCATTGATCCTTCGATCAGCATTGATCCTTCGATCATCATCCACCATTTCAATGTGAGCTTGAATCACAAGCCAGTTTGATAGAAGAAAAAAACTTCACTATCAAACAACAATAAGCAATCAATGAAGAGGTAGATAAGCTATTGGATGCCAAATTCATTAAAAAAAAAAACTCACTACCCTAATTGAATTACCAGCATTATCATGGTAAAGAAAGTTAGTAGAAAGTGGTGAATGTATGTCAACTTCACTATCTTCAACAAAGACTACCTAAAAGATAGCTTTCTATAGTTCCAGATAGATCAACTTATTGACATCACTATCGAACATAAGCTACTTAGTTTTATGGATGCCTTTTCTAATTACAACTAGGTCAGGATGTATCGACCCAATAAGGAGATTCTTGATATGGCCAATAGTAGTACACTGTATGGGATGGAGTTAGGGTCCTTCTCATCTCCTATGGGTCAGTTGGCATATAGTAGTTTCTAAGTGGAGTAAAAGAACTTGGAATTATTGATCTCTTCCTTAAAGTTTGAGATGAATGGATAAGTTAGATTTAAGAGTGAAATCACTTAGTTAAATCCTTTGTGAGGGAATAACAAACGAAAGAGAGTTGGACCTCACTCGATTCAAGGCAATAAAGAATAAATACCTGATGAAAGGTAAATAGGAGTCCCTAGCGAAGGGGATGAATTGAATCAAGGACAAGAAGGGGGCTTTACTACTGGAAGGTGATGACCTTTATATTTAAGAATGTTGGTGCAATCCATCAAAGATTAGTCATTCAAATCTGTACTTAGTAAGAACATAGAAGCCTATGTAGATGATATATCAGCTAACCTAAAGGAAGCCTTGTAATTTATTGAAAATATTAATGGCATTTTTTATTTGAAATGAAAGTCAGAAAGTTTCAGTGAAATGTGGGTGTGTTGGCCTTTTGATAAATGTAAAGAGAAGAAATTTTGGAGTAAATAAGTATATTTCTAAATGTTAATGAGTTTGATTTGAGAAATTGAGAGACTTAAGTTTTAATGGGTTTAAATCACAAGAAAAATCAAGTTTAGTTTGAGTTTTATCCTAAAATGATGTTTTTAGTGGTTGGAGTCGACTCTAATTGGAGTGGAGTCGACTCTGGCACGGTTTTAAACTTTCGGCACGCTTTGGAGTCGACGCAGAGCGACCCCTTGGGAGTCGACTTTTCTGGAGCCGACCCTATTTCTGCTGGAGCCGACTCCAAATCTGTTCGAGCCGACTCCGACGGCAGGTTTTTCTGAGTTAAATCTTGAGAATTCATATTTAATCCGTTTCAAGTCCGATTTGGATGCCGTTTGAACCGTTGGATTTCTAAAATCGAGTTCTTCAAGATGGTAAAGTCTTTTCTTAGAAATGTTACATAAAAGTATCGATTTAAGCGAAAAAATGATCTGGGCTATAAATCTATTAAAAAAATGCTATATCAGGGGCAAAATGGGAAAAGGCTCCGATGTCAATTGCAATTGTGTTAAGGGCAACTTGGAAAGAAAATCTAAGGGCAAAATATCATGGTTATAAGTGAGCCACGTGTTTTCCAAAAAGCGTGCGTTAAGAGTGTTTGAGGGTAAAAGGGAGATTTGGCATGCCTTAACCCTTAAGTTTCCATGACTTGGTCCCCAAGTCATTAGAGAAAAAGGGAAACGTGGGTTCAGCCAGAGAAAAAGAAAGAAAGAAAGAGAAAGAAAGAAAGAGAGGAAGAGGAAGAAGAAGAAGGAGAAAGAAAGAGAAGGGAAAGGGAAGCTTGGGGTTTGTGCTCGACTCCAGGTAAGCTATAGCTTCCCTAGATCTTGTATGACTTTAGATTTTCTTAGATTAGTGTATTTTGAGGTAATAGTAGAAGTAATCTTGAGTAGAGAAAGGGTGGAAGAAAATAATGAGATATTAGAGGATAGATCATGTATGCATGCATGGTTCGTGGGAAAACCTCGTGTGGAGGTAATCCTAATAGCTATTGTATCTGTATGTTGACGTAGGTCAAGAGGGTTATTCCAGGGAGCCGAATACCAGAGTTGAGTACCAGTCGAGGAGTAACCTACTAAGGTGAGTGGATTTCTCATCTAGCAATGAGAGTTAATTTGAGCTAGTATAATGAGATTAATACCTAGTTATGGTATGTTATGTTTAGCAGAGTATTATGTATGTTTTAAATATGAGAAATGAGAACCTAGTATATGATGATAATGAGTTTTGAGCATGAAAACATTTTGAGCATCACATAAGCATGAGTTTCGATGAGGGATTTTTAATGTATACATGGCATATTTGCATGATAAAGCTTTACAAATGATGTATGAGTCATACTGAGCATCAGGCAGCTAGGGGGCTGATCACCCTTTAGACTGTACTGTAGCATGAGCATTGCACACTACTATCGAGCCGGCACCTCCTTGCGAACAGATCGTACGATGAACCCCAGAATCAGGGGTGAGTGCATGCCTAACCAGGCCAGTGGGGCTGGTTGTGAGCAGCCCGTGGGGGCATGAATCATAGCTCAGTGGAGCTGATTACTATATATAGCCCGTGGGGGCAGAGAGAAAACCCGAGGTTCCAGGGTTAAGGAACAAAGCACTTTGCCAGGTGAACCGCACGGGTAAGGGGTGCTATTGTGCGGGGATCCTGTTGCTAGTCACGCACCCGATGAGAGTACACCTACAGAAGGGCGACTGTAGGGTGGTACCTCAGAGGCATTACACACACAGCCCAGCATCATGAGATCTAAAAGCATATGTTGTGATATAAAAAGGGCCAATGGGCCAAATAGTTATCCCGAGAGGGAGAGCTTACTTGAGATGCCAGTGGGCAAGCAGATCCTGATGGGAGTCTGGGTTGTAGATAAAGAATGCATATCTTCATATTGTAATGCATGATTTTTATTTTAATGAGTTATCTTTCAGTGAAGAGTTATTATAGAGTATTCAGTACTGATATGTTATTTGAAGAATAAGCTACATTTTATTTTATCTGATATCATGTTAAAAATGTACTTTGAGTTGTACAAGTTAAATAGTTTCAGCATACGATTGAAATTAAGAGGTTATGGTTCTCTATTTCTCCATAGTTAGATGGTTATCCAGTCACTGGGACTTAGGTCTCATCCCTCTATGATTTAAATGTTCTTTCAGATCAGTGAGTATTTCTGCCAGGATCACAAGATAAGCAGGACAGGACCCTTAGCTGGTGAAGCTTGCTTGGATGCAAGAGTGTATAAATGCTAGCCTTGTATATTGAGAGAGTGTGGTTGATATTTGTATTTTGTATATGTGTATGTGTACAGTGGATGTAATGATGTTTTAGACCTTTTTGGATATGAATACGAGACTTATGTTTTGGAGAAAATTATGAGCATGATGTGTGCACTTAGGATTTTAATGTCGAATGTGAATGTGATCTTGTAAACTGCCTGAGGAATGTCATGAAAAATTATCTGAGCAGGTTGATGCTTAATGTTGATTGGGTGATTTGTGTATATAATTGAGATGAAAATGAAAAGTTTTTAACAGGATGTGTTTTCGTGTGTCTGCCACTTATGATAATTAGTTGGGGTTCTCTAGCTCTTTATGGAGCGCTACATAAAGACTAGTAAAACTCTATCCGATTACCACAGGTGTATAGGTGTGCTATCGGTGGCCCTAGAGAGAAGGGGGAGCTGACACTTCCAACTGCTAATGTATTAATAAATCGAAGCCAATCTAGAGAAAATATACATTATCTTAAATGATGCCGCCAAGTTGTTCAATAAGATCTAGCACCTCATAGGTTAAATGGCAAACCTAAGTTGATTATTTTTATAATGGTTAATAAGTATTTGCACTTCAAGACTCTTTGCAATATTAAAGATTTTCAATAGATCGAGAAATACCAAAGCTTCTTCACAGGTTAAAAGGTACGTCAGCTCTTCATGCTTATTTTTCAATCCATAAAAAAAGGAAAGAGCTATATATTTACTTAGCTACATTCAAGTCAATGCCTATATCGTCAATTAGCATTTGAAGGCCATTTCAGATGCCAACAATATGCTAAAAGAATTATCGGTAGGTAAGGGAATAAATTGTGGTGGATCAGTTGTCTGATGATGTGTGATAGATCAATGTTATAAGGTCCCCACTGCATCACCCAAAAATCAAATAACATGGGCTGAAAGCTTACATTTCTTGTTGATCTGTCAGAAGCCAAATTTGGTATTGCTTTTGTTCTTAACAATCTAAGAAGAAAACAAATCAAATTGAGCAATTTATTTGACGAAACCTTTTTATTGTCAAATTTTAGAGCTATCTGAAGAAAAAATTATTGCTTTTTTATTGGTTTTAGAAAAAAGAGTGAAGCAAGAAATATAAAAAAAAGTGCAAATACTATCTAGTATGTCAGTATAAAAACAACAATAATACCAACTAAAATAAGTTTTGTGCAGATACTATCAAGCATATCAGTATAAAAACAATGGTAACACCAAATAGGACCTTATATTTTTGATAAATTTTATTTTCGTGGTGTATACCTCGGCCACATTTGAAAAGAAGGCTTTCTCAGGTGTACCGTCAAAAGTTCACAACGTTGTACAAACAGGAACAAAAGAAAAACAAGAACTTCACATTATCTATGCCATTGGTTGTGCTCAGGAGCGGTGACACCCTCCCAAGTGAAATGTAAATATTGCTTAGGTATCAGTAACACCATCAAGATAACTATGGGGAATAGCATTTGTCTCGTAAATTAAAGACTGATAACTATTAATTAGTTTTTATCTCGTAAAGTATAGACTGACAACTAATAATTACTTTCTTTAAATTTTGATAGCTGTGTCGGCTACCGAAACGATGTTATGCTCAATAAACAATATTTATATAGAGATAGCATCACCGAACCATGCTACTTAGTGAATTAACCATTCTTCGTGTCCGCCACTATACATTGTAAGGGTGAGCTATTATTACTCGTTACTTCTTCACCAAGGTTAACGGCACAAATCCTAGTCACGGCTAACATTGAAAACTCCATTTGGACAGAAAAAATTCGAAAGACTCGCTGAACGACTGGAGGTATTTTATTAAAGACAATGCTTAATTGCATTGCACTACTCTTTAATTAAAGACAATTCGAATCGGAGTTGTTCCGACAGGCAAGGTGAAGATTAGCCTCTCATAATCTCATGAAAAATAAATTAATAGTCCAATTAAAACTTTATGATGAATCGTTAAAGGATTTATCATTTAGTGATCAAGACTGATTGACTGAGAATTTAATTTCTGATGGCCATTTTTATTTAGTGCCTGAAATAAGCGTCAACATATATGAAACAAGGCACAAGTTTGTATAATGATACATCAACAAACTATGAAGCAAATGAAACATAGTCGAGAAGTAATCACCGACCAAGACAGAAAACCACCAACTAACGTTTTCAAGATGAGCAAAATGATTTCAAGTCCCTCATTCGGCCGCTCTTTATTTTTCCTGTCCTATCCTGAGCTACCGCTCTTTTTTTTTTTTTTTGGTATAGACGGGCGATCATACTAGTCTCGTGGGAGTCAGTCCAGATATATCAGAGTACAAAATCTGCTTAAGAGCAGAAGGACAGGGATCACCCTTCTTCCAAATCCAAAACCCTCCATAATGGGCCACAGCCGTCGCAGCCCAATCTGCTGCAGAGTTAGCTTCGCGGTAGATGTGACGGATGTGGACGTTGTGAACACCCCTGAGAGCAGCATGAATATCTGTGAGGAGAGGGTTGCTGGGGACATGATCACTAACTCCGAATCAAAGCCACTGAATAATAGAGAGAGAATCCCCCTCAATAACTAGGCATGGCACAAGAAGCTGCCTAATAGCATGAGAGATACTAATCCATGCTGCATAAAGCTCGGCTATGAGAACAGAAGAATCAAGGGAGCCAATACCACCAGCCGCCATCAAGGCTCCATTTGTCTCGCGGATAATAAACGTAGACCCAGCAAGTCTACCTTGAACACTCCCATCGAAGTTGATCTTAATATACCTTGGAGGGGGGGCTCCCAAGAAATATAAACCGTCCGACAGTTCGCTGTCGAAACAGCAGGGGAGCCCCAGTGGCCAGAGTAGTAAGAAGTAGACCCAGTAAGGAGAAGTGTACTTTCAGCAACCATAGATCTAACCTTCCGCTCTAATCTGCAAGGGGAAGTAGTCTCATCAGAAAAAATACGCCGATTCCGCATCAGCCATATTTGATAGGCAGTAATAGCCCAAAGGACACTGTGCTGTCTAGTGGTCCTCCAAAGAGCATCAAGGAATGGGTAACACGAGGAACCAGTAACATCCACTCTGCAGTCATAACTCATCCTCGTCCAAATCCTGCTTTACGTAGGACAAGTGAAAATGGCATGATCAATAGTCTCCTCCTCTTGCCCACATAGCGGACACGTAGCCTCTATATGAAGACCCCTTCTCGACAACTGAGAACAGGAAGGTAGACAATCCCATAAGATCTTCCATATAAATAACTGGACCCTGGGATGAACAGAAAGCTTCCATATCTAATTCGCATCCCGTGAATCCTGGGGCTAAGGTCGAAATGCCTCAATAAGGTCCGAAGTGGGGGCCCTAGAAAGACAAGATCTCCTTCATAATCTCATATCAGGATGTGTCCAAAAGTGAGAGGAATAGAAAGAATCCGTCGAGCAAGCTCCTCCCCAAATAAACTAATCACCACAGAGGTATTCCACGATGAAAGCTCTTGGGTATTCCACGATGAAAGCTCTTGGGTAATGAGATCCTGCACCCGCATATGATGAGGAATATCCATACTAATAAATGATGGCCAGCGAGAGAGGGGGAGATTAGTGATCCATCTATCCTGGACAGCATCAATCGAGGAGCCATCACCAATCATCCACGAAGTATTGCTCAATATAGCTGGAACATGACGACAAACCTCCTTCTAGAAGAAAGAATGGCGACGAATAGAAGGAGCATCCCAAGCAAGAGAGCAGTCACCATATCGAGCTCGCATAAAAGAACTCCAAAAACAGTTAGGATCAAGGATGAATCTCGAAGCATGTCTTGCCAACAAAGCATCTCTCATGACAAGCAAGGACTGAATACCAAGACCACCCTCATGCAAAGGCATGCAGATCAAATCCCAAGCCTGAAGATGAATGCCATGCCCATCTTGCATAGAAGCCCACAAAAAATCCCTGAAATATCGCTCTATCCTTCGCAAACAAGTAATGGGGACCACAGCATTAGAGAGAAGATGCATAGGAAGGGATGTAAGGACAGAGCGGATGATAGTGATCCTGGCCATCATGGATAAGTCGGTGACCTGCCAGCCATCCATCCGATCCAGAATGCGACGCTCAAAGTTAGCAAAATCCTTGATGCGCGGACGCCTCCCCAACATTGGAACTCCCAAATAAGACAAACCATCAGCCTTAGTAAAGATACCCAGAGCATGGTGAATAGCGTCCTTGGTAGACCTGGAGGTCTTAGGGCTGAAGAAAATAGTGGACTTATCTAAATTGATCTTCTGCCCCGAAGCACGACAGTAGCCCTGAATGATAGAGACATAACTAGCAACATTATGAAGAGACACTTGACCCAAAAGAATACAGTCATCTGCAAAAAGAAGGTGAGAGATAGGAGGTCCCAAAGGGCCAGCCAAAAAAGGAGCTATACGACAATCCTGCTGAGCCTGATGAAAAGCACGGGAAAGATCGTCCGCAACAAGAACGAACAGGAACGGGGATAAAGGGCAGCCCTGTCACAGACCCACAGTAGAATGGAAAAACCGAGTTTGAACTCCATTAATAAGCAGAGAGAAAGAGGGCTTCTGGATACAGGCCATGATCCAATCAATAAACAGATCGTGAAATCGAACTCAATCAGTGTTCGATGCAAGAAGACCCAGCTCAACCTGTCATAGGCATGTTCCATATCCAGCTTGACTGCCATAAGGCTCTACCTGATCGGGGCTCTCTGAAGATCATGCATAAACTCCTGTGCAATAATAACATTATCGGAAATGCTTCGACTTTAATGAAAGCCCCTTATTCAGGAGAAATGAGCTGGGGAATCACCATCCGCAACCGGGAAACAAGAAGGCGTGCGCAAATCTTATAAAGAGTAGTACACAGGCTGATTAGTCGAAAGTGATGAGGGGACGAGGCATCAGGATGCTTCGGCACAAGAGTGACAAGAGTGCGATTCCATACAGAAGGAATAGATTTGGAAAGAAAAGCACTCTGAATAGCCTGAGTAACCTCCTAACCAATAATGTCCTAGTAATGACGAAAGAATAAAGACGGAAATCCATCAGGGCCAGGTGCCTTATCAGGCCCGAGATCCCATAAAGCCATGCGAATCTCCTCAGCCATGATTTCCCTGGTCAAGAGATCATTGTGGTGATGAGTGACCTTCTTAGAAGGAGGAACCCGGAACACAGAGCCCCAGCTCCAGATGACTCAGTCCATCTAGACTGGTAGAACTGAAATAGCTGATCCTGAATAACAATAAAATCGTCCTGAGCATTGCCCTCCTCATCAACTAATCTCTGGATCCTGTTAGCTGCCCGACGCTTCAAAGTAGCCTGATGGAAGAACCTGGTATTACGGTCTCCATCTCTGATCCATTGAACCCTTGATCGCTGTCCCTAATAAACCTTCTGCTGCATAAGAAGGGAGTGTTGAAGGTCAAGCTTGGAGCGAAGAGAGGAAAGGTTAAGAGTAGAAAGATAGCCATCCCGGTCCTCCCTTTCTTGAATAAAAGCAATATCAGCTTCAGCTTGCTCTATCTGTCTCACTAGATGGCCAACCTCAATTCTATTCCATCTAGAGAACCTACGCTTGGCCAGCTCCAACCGTCTAGAAAGATGGTAAATAGCATTGCCTCTCATGGGTAAATGCCAGACCTGGGATATGATAGCTCGGGCCGATGGGTAGAACGTCCAGAATTGCTCAAATCTAAACTGTCGTTGCTGATAGATAGCTGGATCAGTGGAAATCAAAATGGGACAGTGGTCGGATGCAATTCTGGACAAGTGGGTGACAGTAGCAGAGGGAAACATCTGAGTCCACTGAGTAGTAGCATCCAGAGGATATGATGACAGGCAACCAAACTCGTTTAGGTTGTCCCTTACATTTAAGTATGAGAGTTGAATTTATTTATTTATTTTTTTTGTTACAAGGAATCAAGCGTCTTACATTTTCAAGATCGTGGGATCTCAATTTGCTGGATTGCAACAATCTCTGCTTTCTATCCATATATGTTATGCAAATTTTAACCATTTAAGAACTTTTTTTCCAACAAATATATTGGATGCAGGCTGGAATATCTAGTGCATACTTCTAAGAGACAGCTAAAAATAATATTAATTAAACTAAAAAATAAATAATAAGTGTTAAGTGCCATCTATCTTTTTCTCTCTTAAGTAGACTGATGATCCAGAAATCACCTGTGTCTTGTGACCACGGAAGGTATGACTCCACTGCACCAATATTGCAGTGGCATCCAGAAACAATGACTGAAGTAATTAGGACTCAGAAAATTGTAATAGATTATATCGAATTTGTTGATGCCAAGTCACCTTCCTTGAACGCCGAAAAGATGAAGATCTCCCTCATCGGGCTCCTGCAAAAAAAGTCCCTGGAGACCGGATGCTCCGGTGGGGACCCTCCGATGCTCAAATCAGTCACTCGGGAACATACCAGAGTTAACTAGCAAAAAGAAGCTAGAGAACTGAAAGTTTTTTGGATCCTTCCTTCATTATGAGTGTGGGCTTTTATACCTATCCGATAGTCTCTCTTTTCCCGCTTCCAGAAGGTTGATGACTTCGAGGTGCCTTTGTCCACTAACAGATGGAAAGCAAGGCTGACAGCGATGGATCGCAACCGCCTGTCAGAGGTGTCCCTCCTCGTCTGCCACCTACCGAATGCGGCGCTGTTGGTGGCAGACGGATATGGCCGGGTTTGACGTGCGTCGTAAAGGGGTATGGCCACGTGCCGTTGCAGACAAGTGATGGGTCACGTGGCCGCTGCAAGTGGTTGGTGGGCCACGTGGATGTGTCAGGTGGCTCGAGGCAGCGGGTTGCCAGCCTCGGTGGCCAGACCGAAATGGAGGCTCGAGACCAAGGCCAAGGCTGAAGCTCGAGGCCGAGGCCAACGTTGATGCTTGAGGCCGAGGCCGATGCTGACGCTCGAGGCCGAGGGGGTCTCATAGGCCGAAGGGGACCTCCAAAGCCGAGGGGACCTCGAAGGCCGAGGGGACCTCCGAAGCCGAGGGGACCTCGGAGGCCGAGGTTGGGCTCTGTCAGTTCACCGCTTTCTTATCATTTATTTTGACGATATTGGATTAGCCACATCAGATGCCCCCTCGCCCCTGAGATGAGGCGGGCCCACCCTGACGAAGCAAAAAGGGTGTCACCTCTCAGGTGGCTAATCCCCGTCCACTGCCAACTGCCTCCGGACACGTGTCGCTGGGCGCTGCGATAGCTTAACGCAGGCGACCTGGGGGATGTGAAGGGGCAATCGCTATTGTCCATTCGATTTGCAGGGATCGTTTCCCAGGCTGGGCTATCCTCGAAATCGACGAAAAGCGGCCTCTATCATTGCCATCATGATGATGACATCAGCGGTGTCCTATCATTTGCTGGAGGCGGATTGTCTCACATGCTGTGCGCCCACGGAGGCGATCCAGCCTATAGCAAGAGTCCGCGTGGTTGGTCAGGTGAGGCGAGATGATTTGAAATCTGATAAAACCCCGGGCGAGGGCTGACTCCGGCCACTTTGCTCCCACTATCATCGTCTTCCTCTGAACCCCTGACCTTCGACCTTCTCTGCAACCCGAGAACCAGCGTCTGCCATCTTCTCCCCAGGTCAGCCCCTTGTCCCTCCCAGACCTTTCTTTTCTTCTTTCGAATCTTCACAATGAGTTCTCCTTCCTAGTCCTCGTCGGTTGATCCTGAGGACCACATTTCCCCTTCAAGGCTTCGTGCCTCTTCCTCTCCTCCTCCTTCATGGTCCTTCGATCCGGAGAACCACCTTCCTCTCACTCAACGGCAGGTCGTCGGCAAGGCTCCCGCGGGGAGACACTCAGCAGCGGCCGGCCGGGCCCCAGCGAGGAGGCGCCAGATGGCGGCCGGCACCTGCTCGAGGGCGAAGGCGGAATCCCCGACGGGACCAACTCCACGGTAATGGGCCAAGACTTGGCGAATATCAGGGCCCGCTACCAGGTTCCCCGAGATGTCGGACTCTTCCTTCCGACCCTCGATGATAGGGTGGTCTCCTCCGGCCCGGTAGAGTGGCCGTCTATGAAATATCCTTTAGATTAGGTCTCCGCCAACCTTTTCATCCTTTTTTCATCAATCTTTTACACTATTATTCCTTGACTCCCACTCAGCTAGTCCCGAACTCCCTTCGGACCGTTTGCGCCTTTCTTGTCCTCTGCCACCACCTCCAGATCACCCCTAGACTCTCCCTCTTCCGTTGCTTTTACACCCTTAGGCAGCAGGGGGTTGGTGGCTATTCCAGCCCCGACCCGGTCGTGTCCTCAAATTACATCTCCCTTCCTCCATCAAGGGATGGAAGTACTGGTTCTTTTTTGTGGATCTTGATCAAGTCAAGCACGAGTGGGGGGATCCTGACCTTCAACCCAATATGAATTCCACCATTCTCCCGGGAGACAAGAAGGCACTGGGGCAACTGTTAACTATCGACATCCTCAGATATACCTTGCTCCTGTCGGAGGACAATCTCTGGCCGGTGGGCCTCACCTCCTAAAGCGGTGATGTTGGCCCAGATGGCAACCCAAGAGGGGGGGGGGGGGGGTGAATTGGGTTCTTAAAAAATTTAACCTTTTAAAACGATTGGCTTTGGAATACACAAGATTAAGTGCAGGATAAATATTAACCACAAACAAAGAGATAGAGAGAGAATCAAAACACGGCAAACACAAGGATTTTATAGTGGTTCGGTGTATCCAACACCTACGTCCACTCCCAAGTACCACTTGGGTCCACACTATAATCTACTAGATTACAGCCGAGTTGTTTTACAAGCTCACAACTCAAAACTTGTTGTTTCCCATGGGATCACAACGAACCCAGCTGGTTTGGGCTCACCAGCACAAAACCCAAACCCAAGCTAATCTAGCTTGACCCGAGGTATACTACCTCCACTAATTCAATCCCCCTGATTGAACTAGCAAAAACAAATGAGAATAGAGTTTACAATAACAAACAGCTCCTCAAATGAGCAAATATTCAATATAAATAAACAAGGTTAGAAAAGCCTGTTTGAAGCAGAGTTGATTTGAGCTTTTCTTCTTTTCTTTTCCTCTTCTTTTTCTTTTTTGAAAAATCCTCCGATTTTGAACTTGAATGCCTTGGATTTCTCTTTGAGCTTTCTGGAGTTGATGGATTTGAACTTTAACTCTTTCCTCTTGATTTCTTGCTCAAGACTTCTCGGATTTTTCAATTTGTTTTCTCTCTATTTTTTTCTCTCTTTTTTTTCAAACGGACGGACTCCCCTTTTATAGATTCTCTTTAATCCAAGATTAGGTGAAAAACTAGCCGTTATTTGTCCTTGGATTCCTCCTACACATAAGAAAAGTATCCGTTAGAGATTAGGTGAGAAAATATTACCGTTGGAGGCCGTTCTGACACTTTGAAAATCCGTTCCTGACAGGTTGGAGTCGGCTCCAACTTTTCAGGTGTCGGCTCCAAGTCGAGTATCCAAAAATAGAAAGTAAAAGTTCGTTGAGGAGTCGGCTCCGAAAAAGGTAAGTGTCGGCTCGTCGCATTCGGGAGTCGGCTCCGAAAAACTGTAAGTGTCGGCTCCAGAGTAGTCCAAAAACATGCTTTCTGTTCTCGTATTGGAGTCGGCTCCAGAGACTGTAAGTGTCGGCTCCTGAAATCTAGGTGTCGGCTCCGAAACTCTGAGTGTCGACTCCTGACCGTGCCAAAAATCAGGAAAGCATCTGATCCGCCATGGGGTCGGCTCCAGACCTTCTAGGTGTCGACTCCAGGCTCTGAATTTTGAAACATACTTCTGGCAATTGATTCAAAAACGTATTTCTTTATCCTTTTTGATTGATCAAATCTTTTTAAGCCCTGAAACACTTGTTAAATCTATTAGTAATAAAATGAATATACTCATATCTTTTATTAATCATCAAAATCAATAATTGGGTCAACAATCTCCCCCTTTTTGATGATTATAAAAACATTGAGTATATGCATGAGTAAACAATAGGATTCTCACTCCAATTTTCAAATGTTTGTCCCTCACAGGTAAGCTCCCCCTGAATGAGGTAGCTCCCCCTATGATGTTCAATTTAACAATTGTTCTTCCTTTTAACAGAAAATTTTAATGTTTGATACCAATTTTAATTGCCTCTCCTTATGTGCAGTTAATTAGATACCAATAAATTAAGCTTAATTGAGCTTACTTGATCCAATGCATATACAAAAGCTAAATATTTCTCCCTCTTTTTGTTTTACATTCAATGCATATACGATTAGGAAATGCTTACATAACTCTCCCCCTTTTTTGTAATCAACAAAAAGATCAAGAAGGGTTAAGTAAAATGACAAAATTGATAGATTTTTCAAGGATCAAAAGATATTCATTAAGTATAAGATAAGTTCATTACATCAAAAGTCAAATATTACAACATGAAACTCTACTATATCAAACATCAAGCTATACATCATTACATTAAAGCTTCAAGATAAATCAACATCAAACTAGACTAATTATCAAAGACACTTCATTACAAGATAATCAAAAATGAGTTCTAAGAAGTCTTTGCAATTCTTCTACAATCCTTGCCATCCCTTCACTTGAGTCCTTACAAATTCCTTTAATCTTCTATCAACAAATGCACATGCAGTCATAATCTTGTCCTGAAGCTCAGCATTGCATTTGGAGTAAGTCTCTGAGTCTCCACCAATATCCTTAAGCTCTTCAAATATGTTCTTGAGATCATTCTTTAAGGATTCAGCAGAGGAACCAAGGGTAGACTCAATCATTCTAATGCGATCATCCAAAGAGTAAAGGGTTTCTTTCAAATTCATAAATTGGCTATCAAACTCTGTCTTCATTTCTTCTTTTTGAGCAGCAAAAACTTTTGAGTTGCTCTAACTGAATATCTGAAAATCCGACAGATGACATAGGTGGCGGTACAGGAACTGGAGCAGGAGCAGGAGCAGGAGGTGGTGAAGATCTGCTAGGCTCTGGTGAAGGATGCCTCGCTGATGGACCAACCTCAGATGGTGCAGAAGTCCTAATGTCAGCGGCTCTCTCATCCAGATGACCTTTCCTCTCCCATTGACCATTAACCTTCACAAAGCCCATCGGTGCACAGTAGCCAAGCTATAGTAATCAGTGTGTCTAAGGTTCTTTGATGGCTCATTATCAGAAATTACAATACCTTGACTTCTAAACACCATAGTCAAAATCATACCATAGGGCAGTGAAGATCTCCTTTTGCCCCAGCCTCAGCCATGTAGAAAATCATCATCCCAGCAAGGTTAATAGGCTGACCAGTCAGAACACTGTCCATAACTACAATGTCTCGCTCTGAGACATACTCAAATCGGCCAGTCTTAGGGAATAAGATCCTACTACATGTTGTGAAGTAATCTAAGCTCCAAGGGCAACTGATTAGCCCTAACTTCTTCAAATTCAGACACTTCTCTTCCTAACATCCTTGATAATGCATCAGACCTCTCACTATGAATGTCAGCAACTAATCCAGTGACAGGGATGCTCAGAAGATGTCCTAAACTCTGAAAGGTAAGGTGAACTCTCTTCCCTCTAACAGAACTGATAATCCCACCGTCTCCCCTTGATAAATTGAAATAGAATTCCTTAACTAGGGCCGGATAAGTGGGAACATCCAACGAACAGACCTTGTCCCAGCCAAGCTCTTTAATTTGTCTTCCAATAGAAAATCCCTCGGCCTCGAAGAAATCAAAATCTACTTTTCTACCCATAGTAATAACTCTCCCGGCTAAAGTATCTACCTGTGGAGATGAGGGACCAGGATTATCTGAAGGAGTTGAGGAAGAATCGTCGCTTGGAGATGGCTCACGGATGGGACGCCGAGCCGTACGCTTCCGGTGGTTACGGGAGCTCCAAGAACCGATCCTCTCCGCTTAGGTGCCATAGAAATCCTTGGGAATGTTTGATTTGAGGAGAATTTGGCTTAGGAGGTTTTGAGAGAGTTTGGAGAGAGTATGGAAAGGGATTGGAAACGATAGAAATGACGAAGGTGTCGACTCTGCCCTAATAAAGTCAATTTGGGACCACCAGGTGTCGACTCCCGCAAAGTCGGGTGTCGACTCCAAGTCGCTAACACAGTTAGCGCTCGAACTGGAGTCGGCTCCACTTATACGGGTGTCGGCTCCAAGGTCAAGGACCGAGAGCGACACAGAAGAGGTGTCGACTCCTCAAATTGAGGTGTCGACTCCACTGACAGTTTCAGAGAAAAAAAATGAGTTTCAAACATCCGAAACTTGTCAAAATAAGGTCAATAAATTTTGAAAAAATCTTTGGAATATGAAGAATCAAATTGCATAGATGACTAGATAAATTGTCCTTAAAATATGAAAGGAATCTCAGGAAATTAATAGAGATCTAGATAGTCATTCCTTAAGGGTTTCAAAATCATTCCAAAGGGTCACAAATCCCTAATTCACCTCTAAGATAACAAAATCTCTCTTCACTCAAAGGTTTTGTAAATATGTCAGCTAATTGTTCTTCAGTATTAACATAATCAAGACAAATTTCATTATTAGCTACATGTTCTCTTATAAAGTGATATCTAATTTCAATGTGTTTGGTTCTTGAATGTTGAATTGGATTTTTAGTTAAATTTATTGCACTTGTATTATCACATCTAATAGGAGTTTTATCAAGTGTTATGCCATAATCTTCAAGTTGTCGCTTAATCCAAAGGATTTGAGCACAGCAACTTCCAGCTGCAACATATTCTGCTTCAGCAGTTGATAATGCAACCGAATTTTGCTTTTTGCTAAACCAAGAGATTAAGTTACTTCCTAAGAATTGACATGCACCACTTGTACTTTTTCTATCTAGTTTACATCCAGCATAGTCAGAGTCAGAATATGCAATCAAGTTTAGTGTTGAGTCTCTAGAATACCATAATCCTACATTTTTAGTTCCACTTAGATATCTTAAGATTCTTTTCACAGCAATTAAGTGAGATTCTTTAGGTTCAGATTGAAATCTAGCACATAGACAAACAGCAAACATGATATCTGGTCTACTTGCAGTTAAGTAAAGTAGAGATCCGATCATACCTCTGTAGTACTTTTGATCTACTTTCTTACCATCTTCATCTTTGTCTAATTTGCATGAAGGACTCATAGGTGTTCCAAGGGGTTTGATTGACTCCATTCCAAACTTCTTGAGAAGTTCCTTTGTGTATTTTGCTTGGTTGATGAAAATCCCCTCTTTGCTTTGCTTGATTTGAAGTCCTAGGAAGAAGTTGAGTTCTCCCATCATGCTCATTTCGAATTCACCCTGCATTAACTTAGCAAATTCTTGACACAAGAGATTGTTAGTAGCACCGAATACAATATCATCAACATATATTTGTACTACTAATAAATCCTTGTCTTTTCTTTTCAAAAATAAGGTTTTCACATTTCCTCTAGTGAAATCATTTTCAATCAGAAATTTGCTTAATCTATCATACCAAGCTCTAGGTGCTTGCTTTAAACCATATAGTGCTTTGTGCAATTTAAAAACATGATTTGGAAATTCATGATCTTCAAAACCAGGTGGTTGTTCAACAAAAACTTCTCATTTATAAATCCATTTAAAAATGCACTTTTAACATCCATTTGAAATAAGTTGATATGCATATGACATGCAAATGCGAGTAGTAATCTAATTGCTTCTAATCTAGCTACAGGTGCAAAAGTTTCATCAAAATCAATTCCTTCTTCTTGATTATATCCTTTTGCGACTAATCTAGCTTTGTTTCTAATTACTATGCCATTTTCATCTAATTTATTTCTAAATACCCATTTTGATCCTATGACTGAATGATCTTTAGGTCTATCAACTAAGGACCAGACATTATTCCTAGTAAATTGATTTAATTCCTCTTGCATAGCTAACAACCAATTATTATCTTTTTCAGCCTCTTCAATGGTTTTAGGTTCAATTTGAGATACAAATGCAAGATGATTATTGATGTTTCTCATTGATGATCTAGTTCTTACTCCTTGAGATGGATCACCTATAATTAATTCTTTTGGATGACCATAGGCATATCTCCAATCTCTAGGAAGATCTACATCATTATGATTTGCATCAACAACATCAACACTAGGAGAATCATCATCTTTAGCTCCTTGTTCATGATCTGAAGATACATCTATATTCAATTTTTCAATATCCCTTTCTAATATGTTTGTATCTTCCTCATCATCAATCTTTCCTGAACTCGATGCTAAAGATTCATCAAAAACTACATGAATAGATTCTTCTACAATTAAGTTTCTCTTGTTAAACACTCTGTAGGCTTTGCTAGATGTTGAATATCCTAAGAATATGCCTTCATCTGATTTTGCATCAAATTTTCCTAGATTATCTTTACCATTATTATGAATGAAACATTTACAACCAAATGCATGAAAATAACTGATATTTGGTTTTCTATTGTTCCATAGTTCATAAGGAGTTTTCTTAAGGATTGGCCTAATTAAAGCTCTATTAAGAATGTAACATGCCGTGTTTATAGCTTCCGCCCAAAGTACTTTGGTAGGTTGCTTTCACATAGCATGGTACGGGCCATGTCTTCTAAGGTTCTATTTTTTCTTTCTACAACTCCATTTTGTTGTGGTGTCCTAGGTGCAGAAAATTATGATGGATGCCATTTTCAATACAAAAGTTTTCAAATAAATGATTTTCAAATTCAGTGCCATGATCACTTCTAAGAGACACTATGGTGTTTTTTTCTCATTTGTGACCTTCTTGAAGAATTTCAAAAATATTGGAAAGGTCTCATCTTTATGAGCTAAAAATAATACCCAAGTGTATCTAGAATAATCATCTACAATCACAAGACCATATTTCTTTCCTCCTAGACTAGTGGTTCTAGTAGGTCCAAAGAGATCCATGTGAAGTAGTTCAAGTGGCCTAGAAGTGGAAACAATGTTTTTAGTTTTGAAAGAGTTTCTAGTTTGTTTTCCAAATTGACATGCATCACAGATTTTGTTATTTTCAAAATCTAGTTGTGGAAGGCCTTTTACTAAATCCATTCTGATTAATTTTGAAATTAGGTGCGTGCTTGCATGACCTAATCTACGATGCCACAGCCATCCAATCTCATTCATAGCATTATTAGCAACTAAGCAATGATTACTAGTGGACAAATTCTAAATCAATCAAGTACACATTGCCATTTCTATTTCCAATAAATACAATGCTATTATCAATGGGATTAGAAACAGTGCAAATAGAAGCTTCAAATGATACTTTGAAACCTTTATCACACAATTGGCTAATACTAATTAGATTATGCTTTAAACCATTAACATATAAGACATTTTCAATAAATGTGGAGGGAGTTATTTGAATTTTACCAAATCCCATGATCTGGCCTTTGCCATTGTCACCAAACGTAACAACTCCTCCCTTTTTGCTTTCAAGGGTGATGAATTGATCCTTGTCACCCGTCATGTGTCTTGAGCAGCCACTATCGAGATACCACTTTCGCTTTGATCTTTTGGCCGCAAGACACTCCTGCAAAAATGATCAAGTCTTATATTTAGGTACCCAAGCCTTCTTGGGTCCTTCATGGTTAGTAGCAATAAAGATTGTTCCTTTTGGAACCCATATTTTCCTTCCTTTACTACTTAAATTCTTGTTAATTTTTTAAAATTACATTCAAAGGCTTTGTGTCCCTTTTTGTTACAATAATGACATAAAACTTCATTTTTATCTTGTTCTTTTCTAAAGAAGTTTTTGACATACTTTTGTTTTATGTTAGGCCTATAACCTAATCCAGCCTTATCAAATATAGCTCTTTGATTGCTCAATAATAAATTAAGTTTTTCAGAACTATATGTAAATTTATCAACTATATTTTATATTTATCAACTTCCTTCTTTAATCTATCATTTTCATTGGAAATTGATCCTTTTTCTTCAATCAAAGCTTCATTTTCTGATTTCAATTTTTCAACTTCATGAGTAAGATTATCTTTTTCGTTGACAAGATTTAGATTATCGTTTTTCAATGATTTATTTTTCTTTTTCAGAACCTTAAAATCTCTTACTAACTCATTAAATCATCATATAATTCTTCAAAAGTGAAATCATCATAAGGTGTTTCAGAACTTACCTCAATGTCGTCGTTTGCCATAAAGCAAATGTTGGCAACTTCCTTTTGTTCCTCCTCGAAGAGGATTCTTCACTATCACTCCATGTTGCAACATAAGCCTTCTTCTTCTTGTAGACTTTCTTCAATTGAGGACAGTCATATCTGAAATGCCCGGTTTCTTGCACTCATAACATATTAAGGGCTCTTTTTCTTTTTCTTTGTCCTTCTCTTTCTCTTTTTCTCTTCCATTTTTGTTCCAGACTTTTTCTTGTGGAAGGGTCTCCTTCTTTGCATGAACCTTTTGAATTTCTTTGCAAGGAGTGCAGTCTCCTCATCATCATCACTGCAGCTTTCCTCACTTTCTGCAGCCTTGAGGCAATAGTTTTCTTCTTCTTAACTTCTCCTCTTAATGTTGTTTCATAGTCAGCTCATGAGTCATTAAGGATCCAAGTAGCTCCTCCAAAGGTAAAACATTTAAATCCTTGGCTTCTTGGATTGCAGTCACCTTCGCTTCCCATGATCTTGGAAGTGACCTAAGAATTTTATGCACAAGTTCAGAATTAGTATAAGTCTTACCAAGACTTTTCAAGCCATTAACAATATCAGTGAATCTTGTGTACATGCATGTAATTGTTTCAGTTTGTTCCATGCTAAATAGTTCATATTTATGCACCAAAATATTAATTTTTGATTCTTTTACTTGATTAGTACCCTCATGGGTAACTTCTAATCTATCCCAAATTTTTTTTGCAGAAATACATGTAGAAATTCGATTAAATTCATTTGCATCCAATGAACAATACAAAACATTCATGGCTTTAGCATTGAGCTGAGCCAACTTCTTATCATGTTCATCCCATTCCGTTTCCGATTTAGGAATCACCATGTTGTCTACTCTAATTATGGGTGTGTGTGGACCATTAACTATGATTCCCCATAAGTCATAGTCAAGTGCTTGAATAAAAATCTTCATCCTAGCTTTCCAATAACTATAATTTGTTCCATTAAATAAAGGAGGTCGATTAGTGGATTGACCTTCTAAATAAGATGAGCTAGCTTGAGCTGCCATTTGGATCTTTAGCTCTTGATCGTTAGACCAAATTCAAATGAGCACTTGCTCTGATACCAATTGTTGGCCCAGATGGCAACCCAAGAGGGGGGGTGAATTGGGTTCTTAAAAAATTTAACCTTTTAAAACGATTGGTTTTGGAATACACAAGATTAAGTGCAGGATAAATATTAACCACAAACAAAGAGATAGAGAGAGAATCAAAACATGGAAAACATAAGGATTTTATAGTGGTTCGGTGTATCCAACACCTACGTCCACTCCCAAGTACCACTTGGGTCCACACTATAATCTACTAGATTACAGCCGAGTTATTTTACAAGCTCACAACTCAAAACTTATTGTTTCCCATGGGATCACAACGAACCCAGCTAGTTTTTCGAGCTCACCAGCACAAAACCCAAACCCAAGCTAATCTAGCTTGAACCGAGGTATACTACCTCCACTAATTCAATCCCCCTGATTGAACTAGCAAAATCAAACAAGAATAGAGTTTACAATAACAAAACAGCTCCTCAAATGAGCAAATATTCAATATAAATAAACAAGGTTAGAAAAGCCTGTTTGAAGCAGAGTTGATTTAAGATTTTCTTCTTTTCTTCTTTTCCTCTTCTCCTTTGAGATGTTGAATCAGGCCTCAGCTCGGATTCTTCACAAAGATTGCAGATGAGAAGTTGGGAAAAACATGGCTTTTGGCTCTCTTTTTCTTCTTTTGGAAAATCCTTCGATTTTGAACTTGAATGCCTTGGATTTCTCTTTGAGCTTTCTGGAGTTGATGGATTTGAACTTTAACTCTCTCCTCTTGATTTCTTGCTCAAGACTTCTCGGATTTTTTCAATTTGTTTTCTCTCTATTTTCGTCTCTCTTCATTTTTTCAAACGGACAGACTCCCCTTTTATAGATTCTATTTAATCCATGATTAGGTGAAAAACTAGCCATTATTTGTCCTTGGATTCCTCCTACACACAAGAAAAGTAGCCGTTAGAGATTAGGTGAGAAAATGTTACCGTTGGAGGCCGTTCTGACACTGAAAATCCGTTCCTGACAGGTTGAAGTCGGCTCCAACTTTTCAGGTGTCGGCTCCAAGTCGAGTATCCAAAAATAGAAAGTAAAAGTTCATTGAGGAGTCGGCTCCGAAAAAGGTAAGTGTCAGCTCGTCGCATTCGGGAGTCGGTTCCGGAAAACTATAAGTGTCAGCTCCAAAGCAGTCCAAAAACATGCTTTCTGTTCTCATATTGGAGTCATCTCCAGAGACTGTAAGTGTCGGCTCCTGAAATCTAGGTGTCAGCTCCAAAACTCTGAGTGTCGACTCCTGACCGTGCCAAAAATCAGGAAAGCATCTGATCCGCCATGGGGTCGGCTCCAGACCTTCTAGGTGTCGACTCCAGGCTCTGAATTTTGAAACATACTTCTGGCAATTGATTCAAAAATGTATTTCTTTATCCTTTTTGATTGATCAAATCTTTTTAAGCCCTGAAACACTTGTTAAATCTATTAGTAATAAAACAAATATACTCATATCTTTTATTAATCATCAAAATCAATAATTGGGTCAACAGGTGAGTAACAGACATCTCTATACTTAGCTAATTTTTCTTTCTTTTCCTCTTTTTTTTACTAACTCTGACCGATGTTGCACAGTAATGAAGCCCCCGACCGTCAAGCTCAGGAAGGCTGCGGCCAAGAGGATGAGGGCCCAGGGGGGTCCGAGAGAGGGGCAGTAGGCGCCGGCCCTAAGCACTTGCTGGTACGGATTTCCTAGCCGCTTGAGCAGCAAGAGCCTCCAATCGCTCCGGAGGTGGACCTAATGGTCGACACCCCACCGGAGGAGGTGAGGGTCGAGGAGGCGGGAGAGGAGCCCCAGGTGCCTGCCGAGCCAGCCCCAGCCAAGGCAGAAAGGAGTTGGGGGGAGGGGCCATCAGTGGCAGCAAGTCTGCCCCCGAGCAGATGCCAGCAGTCTGCCCCCCACGCACCGAGCTTGAGACCACCAAGGCCGTGGAGGGAAGCGGGGTCCAGCCGAGGCCACCCCGGGACTCCATTTTGAATGATAGATGCTGGGCTGAGCAGCTCGTCTCGAGGATCGTCGTTCCCAAGGTCCAGGAGGAACTTAGTCATTTGAAAGCGGTTATGTTCTTTGAAGAATCCTATTCGGCCCTTGCCCGAGTAAGTAATCCTACAGCCCTCTGTCCATTGAATATTTGATCTTGTACTGATATGTAGCCCGAATACAATTGGCGAACTCCCTGGCAGCCACGAGGGAGGTCATCAGCGGTGGAAAGACCCTCATCCAACAAGCTCAGCAGGAGGCTGAGGCATCTCAGGCTCAGGCCAAAATGACAGAAAAGGCTCTGGAATCGGCTAGGGCCGACCGAGCCGATAAAATAAGGGTGGCCAAGAGCCGAGCGAAGATCGAAGCCAATCGACTTCGGGTGGAACTCAGTCAACTCACGGAGGCCAAGAGTGCCGTCGAGGCCCAGAACCTCCACATCACTGAGCTGAACTCGGTTGTCCAGGCGGCCGAAGATAGGGCCAAGCGTGCCAAGGAGGAAGCGGAGCACACCAAGGAGGCGGAGAGGACGGTAGCTTCTCTGATCGCGGAGAAGGAGGCCAGGGTTGCCGAGGTAGAGGCCGCTGCCGAGGCTAGGGCTGCCGTGGCCGTGTAGGAATTCAAGGCGTCGGAGCACTTCGCCGATGAGCTGATCGAGGCCAACGCGGACTCCTATATCCAAGGATTCCGCAACGCTAGGGAGAAGCTGGCACGGGTCTTGGACCTCCCACAAGCCTTGGAGATCGAACTGGATCAGGAGTCTGAGGGAGCATCTTCGGGTGATGAGCCAGCGGCCGATCCTTGATCTTATTATAATTTTCCTTTGTTTTTTTGTATCAAGTCCAACTTAGTCGGTATTTTGTAAACATTTTTCCATCAATGAAATTGTTTTTGACCAACTGTATTGTGTCGCTTTTGAACCTTTGGATTGTTAGTGTGGGACCCCTAGGGGCCTCTAGTCGGCACCGAGGGGTAGTTTCTACTCATGTGCGAGTGACTTCAACTTAGCTATGTAGGGCCAGACACTTGGGAGAGCCAAGGAAGACTCATGCTTCTGGGGACCGATGGATCATTAGCCTTGGGACGCCGAGGAAGACTCGGGCTTCTGGGGACCGATGGAACATTGGCCTTGGGACGCCGAGGAAGACTTGGGCTTCTGGGACCAATGGAACATCGGCCTTGGGATGCCGAGGAAGACTCGGGCTTCTGGGAACCAATGGAACATCGGCCTTGGGATGCCGAGGAAGACTCGGGCTTCTGGGACACCGAGGAAGACACCGGTCTTCAGTGCTAATGGTACATCGGACTTTCTGTGCTGAGCTAGCCCCGAGCTTTTAGGAGCTGGTGGTACATCGGTCTTCGGTGCCAATGGTACATTGGACTTTCTGTGTCGAGCTGGTCTCGGACTTTTGGGAGCCGGTGGTACACCGATCTTCGGTACCAATGGTACATTGGACTTTCTATGCCGAGCTGGCCTCGGGCTTTTGAGAGTCGGTGGTACACTGATCTTCGGTGCCAATGCTACATTGGACTTTCTGTGCCGAGTTGGCCTCGGGCTTTTGGGAGCCGGTGGTACACCGGTCTTCGATGCCAATGATAGATTGGACTTTCTGTGCCAAGCTGGTCTCGGGCTTTGGGAGCCAGTGGTACACTGGTCTTCTGTGCCAATGGTACATTGGACTTTCTGTGCCGAGCTAGCCTCAAGCTTTTGGTGGAAAACTGGAATACTTGAATTCACGTTTGTTAATATTAAATGCATGTCAAAAGCCCAGAAGAATGCAAGCGTGAAATTCAATGTAAAAAGAGAGTACACTACTGATAATACAGACGAAGGTTGTCAACGTTCCACGTCCGCAGGAGTGGCTTTCCGTGTAGCCCTTCGATCTTGTACGCTCCATGGTGGAGTGCTTCGGTGACTCGATAAGGTCCTTCCCATTTCGGCGCTAACTTGCCTCCTTCTGTTGGTTTTGAAATCTCGGCCCGCCGAAGAACCAGGTCCCCCGGCAAAAAGGTTTTCGAGCGGACACGAGCGTTGTAATACCTGGCCGCACGCTGTTGGTAGGCCACCATTCAGAGTCGCGCTCGGTCCCGCACCTCCTCCACCAGGTCTAGGTTGGCCCGCAACTGGTTCGGGTTGTCCTCCTCGTCGTACGCCTCCACCCTTGGGCTCGGAGAGCCAATCTCCACCGAAATGACTGCTTCAGATCCGAAGATGAGGCTGAAGGGAGTCTCGCCAGTGGGGGCTCACGGCGTTGTGTGGTAGGCCCACAAAACATTAGGGAGCTCCTCCACCCATCGTCCCTTACAGTCATCCAGCCAGGCTCTAAGTCCTTTGAGGATGATGCGGTTGGTTACCTAGGCCGCCCTATTGGTCTGAGGATGCCCTACGGAGGAGAACCACTGGTGGATGTCCAGCTCGGTGCAGAATCCTCAGAAGGATGCGTTATCAAACTGTCAGCCATTGTCGGTGACCAAGGTGTGCAGTAGCCCGAACCGGCATTTTATGGATTTCCAGAAGAAAGACCTCACCTTGCCCTCAGTGATCTTGGCGAGTGCCTCAGCCTCGATCCATTTGGTAAAGTGGTCGACAGCCACCAACAGAAACTTGCGCTGACCGAAGGCTGAAGGGAATGGCCCCAAGATGTCCATTCCCCACTGGGCGAATGGCCAAGGTGCCGCCAAGGGGGTCAGCTGAGACGTCGACTGCCGCTGGATGTTAGCATGGTGCTGGCAGCTATCGCACTTCTTAACAAGCTCGGCCATGTCCTCCCTCATGGTCAGCCAGTAGTACCCCTGCCATAGGGCCTTGTACGCCAAGGCTCTGCCCCCCAGATAACTCCTGTAGATGCCCTCATAAATTTTCCGCAGGATATAATCTACTTCCGTGGGGCCGACGCACTTGAGGATAGGGTATGAGAACGACCTCCGGTAGAGCTTTCCATCCATTAGCAAGAACTTCGGGGCTCGCCGCCTAAGTAGTCTTGCTTCGGTCGGGTCCTCAGGGAGGGTGCCATCGGTCAAGTACCACACATAGGCATCCATCCAAGAAGGCTCCTGCTCGACCGGCAGAGCCTCCTCCGCTGCCTTGATGCTCAGGACTTGCAGATGCTCCATGTATGTCCTCCCAAGGTCTCATTGGCCGAAGTGGCCAAGCGGGACAGCGCATCAGCCTGGGCATTCTTCGCCCAAGGAATGTAGCTGACGTGGAAGTAAAGAAGCTGGGAGGCCTAGGATTGCACCTTACTCAGGTATCGGGACATAGTCGGGTCTCCTGCCTCGTACTCTCCAGCAACCTATCCGGAGACAAGCTGAGAGTCCGTGAAGGCCCTCAGACATCTCGCACCAAGCTCCTTGGCTAGCCTCATCCCGGCCAGCAAGGCTTCGTACCGCTTGGTTATTTGTGGTCGGGAAAAGAAATCGGAGGGCATACTCCATCACCTCCCCCTCAGGGCTTGCAAGAATTAGTCCAGCTCCACTCCCTTGAGAATTCGATGCTCCGTCCACGTGGAGGATCCAGGCCTCCTCTCCCACCTCAGTCGTGGGAGACTCCACACACGCCTCCGGGCTTGGCTCCTCCGGATGCTCCTCGGCCCAAGTGCACTCGACCAAAAAATTGGCTAACACTTGGAACTTCATGGCAGACCTCAGCCGAATGGATAAGTCAAACTCTCCCAGCTTGATGGCCCACTTGGCTAGCCAACCGGAGGTGTCTGGACGGGACAAGATAGTCTGGAGAGGTTGGTCTGTGAGCACCACGATTGGATGAGCTTGGAAGTAAGGTTAGAAGCCCTGAGCAGAGACAACCATGAAAAAATGATCTTCTCAGTCCGAGAGTACCTGGTCTCGGCGTCATGGAGCACATTGCTGGTATAGTAGACTGGCTTCTGCACCCCATCGGCATCCATGCGAATGAGCACGGAACTGACGGCCTCGGGGGAGGCTGCAAGATATTGAAAGAGCTCCTCCCCGCCTCTTGGCTTGGACAACAGTGGAGGAGTGGATAAAAATTTCTTCAGCTCCTCGAAAGCCTCCTGGCATTCCTTTGTCCACTCGAAGCCGTTGACCTTGCGAAATGCTTTGAAGAAAGGTAGGCATCTTTCTGCCAACTTGGACAAGAAACGGCTCACAGCTGCTACTCTTCCAATCAGGCGCTGCACCTCTTTTTGTTAGCCGAGGGCCTCATATCCAGAATGGCTCGGATCTTGTCAGGGTTAGCTTCGATTCCCCGCTGAGTCACCATGAAGCCTAAGAACTTGCCCGCTGTAACCCCAAAGGCACACTTGCGGGGGTTCAGCCTCATCTGGTATCGACGGAGGTTGCCGAAGGTCTCCACGAGGTTGGTGATGTGATCGGCCGTGTAGGTGCTCTTAGTCAGCATGTCGTCCACGTACACCTCCATATTACGCCCGATCTGATCCTCAAAGACCTTGTTCATCAGCCTCTGGTATGTGGCTCCCGCATTCTTCAACCCAAATGGCATCACCTTGTAGTAGTATATCCCCTTCTCGTTCACAAAGGAGGTCGCCTCTTCGTCAGCCGAGTCCATCCTGATCTAGTTGTACCCCAAGAATGCATCCATGAAGCTGAGGGTATCGTGCCCGAACGTGGTATCCACCAGCTGGTCAATCCGAGGTAGCGAAAAGCTATCCTTGGGGTATGCTTTATTGAGGTCGGTGAAGTCCATGCACATCCTCCAACTCCTACTGGCTTTGCGGACCATTACGACATTTGCCAGCCAATCGGGATAATGCACCTTGCAAATGTGACCGGCCGCCACCAGCTTGTGCACCTCCTCATCTATGGCCCTCTGTCTGTTAGGAGCAAAGCTCCTCTTCTTCTACCAAATGGGTCGGCACTTCGGCTTGATGTTGAGCTGGTGGGTAATCAACTCTTCCAGAATACCTGGCATGTCCAATGCCGACCAGGCGAAGATATATGCGTTGGCTCGCAGGAAAGCGAGGAGCTGGTCATGGGCCTCCTCCGGAAGCAGGGCCTCGATCTGGATGGTCTGCATCAGGTCTTCTCCAGGGGGAATGCTAGTAGGTGCTCGGCCGGTTCCCCCCTCCTTGCCGAGTCTTGGAGGTCCAGCGCCTCTGATGGAGGTACAGATACCACCCCCTGAGGACTAGGGGCCAGGTGGTAGCAAAGTGGCGATGGGTTCTGCTCCCCCCACATCTTCCCGACTCCTTCGCTAGTGAGAAACCTCACGAGGAGCCTTTTGGTGGAGATGACAGCGTCCAGAAGGTTAAGTCCGGGCCTTCTGAGGATGGCGTTATAGGCAAGGGGCACCCGGACCACCAGGAAGCTCATGAAGACTATGCTTTGATGCAGGGGCATGCCGGCCATGACAGGGAGAGTGATCTCTCCCTCAACCTTCACAGAGTCCCCGGTGAACCCATTAGGGGTGTGGTGATGGGCCGAAGCAGGTCGGGAGACAGGTTCAAGCGAACAAAAGCATTGTAAGTCAATACATCCACCGAGCTTCCACTGTCAACCAAAATTCTTTTTACAGGATGCTTAGCAATCTTCATGGACACAACGATGCTATCATCATTTTTGTTAACCACCCCCTCTAGGTCCCCTTTGTAAAAAGGGATTACAGAATCTAACTCTCCCTTCCCCCTCGGTCTCTTGGGCGGGCCGCCTGCTCCCCAGGAAATCATCGCCACCGTCTTCTCGGTCGGCGCATTGTCGATCATCTGTGGTGGACGCGCCGATGGGCCAGAGGCACTCGGGTTGTTCCTCTGAACGAACTTTCCTAGGTGGCCCCGCTGGATAAGGTTCTCTATCGCCTTCTTCAGCTGATGAAAGTTGTCAGTATCATGGCCATGGTCCCGGTGGTAGCGGCAGTATAGGTTCTTGTTGCGGGGGATCTTCGGGTTTAGGGGAGGAGGGCGTGGCAGGAACGACTCGCCCTCGATCTCCAGCAAGATGTAGGAGATGGGAGCAAGCAGGGGGGTGAACGGGCCATCCCACGATGGGGGAGCCCGAGGATGGTTGTCTAGTCAGCGAGGAGGCTCGGGCCTCCTAGGGCGAACTTCAACAAGCTCTGGACGGGCCGGCTTCTTGGTGGTGCTTCTGTTAGCCTCGCACCAGGAGGAATCAACCTCGTCGGCGTGGATATACTTCTGGGCCCAGCTCAAGAGCTTGGCATAGGAGCCAGGCAGCTTCTTGTCAAGGGAATATGCAAAGCAGGAGGGACAGAGCCTCCACTTCAAGGCCAAGGTGGCCACGGAGTCCTCGAGGTTATATACCTCCAGGGCTGCTTCTTTAAATCGGGCGACGTAGTCCCGCAGGGACTCACCACCCTTCTACTAGATGGAGAAGAGACTGTCCGCCACTCTCGAAATATTTTGGCAGGCATTAAAATGGGCCAGGAAGGCCCTCTCCAGCTGACGGAAGGAGTTGATACTCCACGGCAGTAGGCGGGAGTACCAGGCTCGAGCAGCCTTCTTCAAGGTGGCAGGGAAGGCGATGCAAAGGAGTGAGTCGGTTGCCCCCTGGACCTACATGAGGACCTTGCAACTCTCCAAATGGTCCAGAGGATCGATGGTTCTGTCGTACGGGTCCAGCTAAGGAAGGCGGAACTGAATAGATATCGGTTCCTCCATGATGCGACGAGACAGCGGTGGCCGACTGTCATAATCCGCCTCTGGTGGGTTGGTAATCCGGTGGCTGAGCTCCTCCAACCGCTGATTGTACTCGTCAAGCTGGAGCTTGGCCTGGCGGGCTATTCGGCCATCGAAGGACCCCTCCCTTGAGGATTCTGAGGAGGGGGAAGAATGGCAGCGATGCTGACAGGGGCGCTCCACCTCCATTCCGTGCCGCCGCTTGGGAGAAGCACTGGCATGTCGAGAGGGTGACCGGGGCCTTTGGAGGCTTCCCGATGGTGAGGCCTGGGTGAGGTATGGCGGTGGTGAGCCTCTCGAGCAGAAGATCTCTCCCAAAAAGAATGTTGGCTGGGGTGGACCACTCCTGGGACTGACGGGAGTGGCTCCGGCTGCTGCGCGACTGCCGGTTGTTGTTGCAGGACTCGGATCGCTGCTACTAAGGACTGAACTTGCATGAAGAGGGCGGCCAACCGGTCTTCATGAAGCTGCTGTGGTAGTGGTGCAGGAACATCGGTTAGGGGAACGGAGGGGCCAACTGCCAGTGAATCAGTCCCCTGATGCTGCCCCCCAGCATGGCTGGTGGAGACCTCTTGCGCATGGGTCATCACCATGGCTTGAGAGCTTGGGGGAAAGAGAAGTTTTTTTTAACAAGTTCAAAACTTTTCTCTTTTATTCCCCCTTCCTGGCGCGCCAATCTGTTGACGCCAAGTCACCTTCCTTGAACGCCAGGAAGACGGAGATCTCCCTCGCCGGGCTCCTACAAAAAAGTCCCCAGAGACCGGAAGCTCTAGTGGAGACCCTCCAACGCTTAAGTCAGTCACTCAGGAACATACCAGAGTTAACTAGAAAAAGAAGCTAGAGAACTGAAAGTTTTTCGGATCCTTCCCTCGTTATGAGTGTGGGATTTTATACCTATCTGGCAGTCTCTCTTTCCTGCTTCCAGAAGGTTGATGACTTCGAGGTGCCTTTGTCCACTAACAGATGGAAAGCAAGGCTGACAGCGATGGATCGCAACCGCCTGTCAGAGGTGTCCCTCCTCGTCTGCCACCTGTTGAATGCGACGCTATTGGTGGCAGACGGATATGGTCGGGTCTGACATGCATCGTAACGGGGTATGGCCATGCACCGTTGTAGGCGAGTGGTGGGTCACGTGGCCGCTGCAGGTGGTTGGTGGGCCATGTGGATGTGTCAGGTGGCTCGAGGCAGCGGGTTGCCAGCCTTGGTGGCCAGACCAAAACGGAGGTTTGAGACCAAGGCCAAGGCTGAAGCTCGATGCCAAGGCCGACGTTGATGCTCGAGGCCGAGGCCGATGCTGACGCTTAAGGCCGAGGCTGAAGCTCGAGGCCGAGGGGGCTAACGTTGATGCTCGAGGCCGAGGCTGAGTGTTGGCCCAGATGGCAACCCAAGAGGGGGGGTGAATTGGGTTGTTAAAAATTTAGCTTTTTAAAATTATGTGCTTTGAAATAAAAGAGATTGAGTGCAAGATAAATGCTAGGCACAAATAATGAGATATGAAGAGACAAAGAGATAAAGCACGGCAAACACAAAGATTTTATAGTGGTTCGGTGTATCCAACACCTACAACCACTCCCAAGTAGCACTTGGGCCCACACTATAATTCTCTTAATTACAGCCGAGTTGTTTTACAAGTTCACAACTCAAAACTTGTTGTTTCCCCCGGGATTACAACGAATCGAGCTAGTTTTACCGGGCTCACCAGCACAAAACCCAAACACAAGCTATCCTTAGCTTGTCCCGAGGTATACTACCTCCACTAATTCAATCCCCTGATTGAATTAGCAAACAACAGTTTGAAAGCAATAAAAATTTCAATACAACACTTAAAACAACTCCTTAAGTGAGCAGATATTCAATAAAATAAATAGTAAGAAAAGCATGATTGAAGCTCTTTGAATGTATGCTTTTCTTCTTTTCTTCTTTTCCTCTTTTCCTTTGAAAGATTGAATCAGCCTCAGCTCAGTTTCTTCACGTAGTAGAGAGTTGAGGATTTGGAGCTTTTGCTTTCTCTCTTCAAATGTTGGAAATCTCCTTGATTTGATCTTGAGAAGCTTATGGATTTCTCTTTGAACTTTTCTGGGATTGATGGACTTAAGCTTAGATTATTTCCTTTTTGATTTCTCTCTTTCTTTCTCAGTATTTTCTGAATATTTTCTCTCTTTTCTTGCTCTATTCTCTCTTTTTCTTTTTTTTCAAACGGACGGATATTCCTCCTTTTATAGATCTCTTAATCCAAGGTTTAGGTGGGAAATATAGCCGTTGTGAGATGCTTGGATACTCCTACACACAAAGAAAAATAACCGTTAGAGATTAGGTGGAAAAAATATTACCGTTGGAGTCCGTTCTGACAATTGAAAATCCTCTGATAGGTTGGAGTCGGCTCCAACTTTTCAGGTGTCGGCTCCAGATCGGGTATCCAAAAATAGCAAAGAAAAAGTTTGTTGAGGAGTCGGCTCCAAGAAAGTTAAGTGGCGGCTCGTCGTTTTCGGAGTCGACTCTGGAATCCAAGAGTGTCGGCTCCAGAAATGTCCATAAAACACGCTCTCTATTCTCATGTTAGAGTCGGCTCCAGAAACTCAGGTATCAGCTCCGAAAACTAAAACAGAATGCACTTCTCTGTATCTCAGGTTAGAGTCGGCTCCGAAACTCTGAGTGTCGACTCCAGATCATGCCAAAAATCTAGAAACCTTCTGATACGCCTTGGGGTCAGCTCTGACTATTGGGTGTGACTCCAAGTTCTGAACTTTGAAAAATTCCTTTAAAATTTGATTCAAAACTTATTCCTTTTGATTGATTAAACATTTTTAACCCCTGAAACACTTATTAAATCTGTCAGAAACATAGTGAATATACTCATCTCTTTTGTTAATCATCAAAATCAATAATTGGGTCAACAATCTCCCCTTTTTGATGATTATAAAAACATTGAGTATATGCATGATTAAACAATAAGAGTTTCAAATCAAATTTCTCAAATATTTAGTTTTCACAAGTAAGCTCCCCCTGAATGAAGTAGCTCCCCCTATGATACTCAATTTAAACTATCAATTACATCTTATATGAGTTTAATGTTTGATACCAATTAAACTTTCATATCAAATTAACTTTCAATTAAGCTTATTCCTTTCAATGCATATACATTTTTCCCATTATAACTTTCACATTATACCTTTCAATGCATATACGACTATCAATTACATTTTCTCCCCCTTTTTTGTAATCAACAAAAAGGTTAAGAAATTTTAAATTAAATGACAAAATTAAGAGATGCTTCAAAGATCAAATGATATTCATTAAGTAAAAAGTTCATTACATACTTCACAAAGTCAAGCATTACATAAAAAATCTTCATTACATCAAAATTTCAGTAAACACATCAAACATCAAACTAAAGAAATAAACATCAAATCCCAAATCTCCTTTTGAGTTCTTCTAGAATCTTGCCCATCCCTTCTCTTTGAGTAGCAATGAATTCATTTAGTCTCCTATCAAAGAATCCGGATGCAACAACGATCTTTTCTTGTAACTCAGCATTGCATTTGGAATATGTCTCTGAATCACCTCCAATCTCTTTAAGTTCTTCAAAAATATCTTGAGATCATTCTTCAAAGATTTGCGGAGGCTCCAAGGGTGGACTCAATTTTGTTTACTCTTTCATCCAAGGAATAAAACATTTCTTTAAATTCATCAGGCTATTGTCAATTTCAGTTTTCATCTCTTCCTTGTGAGTACCAAATAATTCTTTAAGTTGCTCCAGTGAACATCAGAAAAACCAACAGAAGGAACAGACATGGTACAGATGCAGGAACGGAAGTAGGTGGGTGGTGGTGATGATCTGCTAGGTTCTGGTGAAGGATGCCTCACTGAAGGACTGCCTCAGAAGGTGCAGTGGCTCCAATGTCAGCCTCTTTCATCCAGATTACTCTTTCTTTCCCATCTACCATCCACTTTCACAAATCCCATTCTATGCACAGTAGCCAGGCTGTAATAATCGGTGTGTTAAGGTTCTTCAAAGGTTCATTCTCTGAAATGACAACACCCTGGCTTTGGAATACTAAAGTTAATATCATGCCATAGGGTAAAGAGGATCTTTTCTTATTCCCTGCCTCTGCCATATACCAAATCATCATAGCAGCCAGATTAATTCTGACCAGTCAAAACACTGTCCATAAGTACAATGTCTCGCTCTGAGACATACTCAAAATGTCCAGTCTTGGAAATAAAATCCTACCACAAATGTTATGCAATAGCCTAAGTTCAAGAGGCAACTGATTTGCCCTAATTTCTTCAAATTCGGTTATTTCCCTACCTAACATCCTTGATAAAGCGTTTGATCTTTCACTGTGATGCTTCCAGCAAGCCCAGTAACAGAATCCCTAAAAGGTTTCCTAAAATTTCTGAAGTAATATGAATCCTTTTCCCTCTTACTAACTAACAATTCCTCCATCTCCTCTAGATAAATTGAAATAAAATCCTTGACTAGGGCTGGATAAGTAGGTAAATCAAGGGAACATACCTTATCCCAACCTAGTTCAGTCAACTGCCGCCCAATGGTAAAACCTTCTTCTCAAGGAAATGAAAGTCTACCTTCCTACCCATTGTGATTACACGGCCTGCCAAAGTCGATTTGAGGTGAGGAGGGCTTGGAGCAGCGCTCGGTGTGGATGACAAGGAAGAGGACGCAGAACTCGGTGAAGGCTGCCTTCGGATGCCTTACAGTCGTTTCCGGTCAACCCCTCCACCAAACACTGATCCCCTACGTTTGGGTGCCATTGAGAGCTAAGGAGTGGTTAATTTGAGGGATTTTGGGTTTTGGAAGAGTTGGAGAGTTTGGAGAGGATTGGAGTCGATTGAAATGAACGAGGTGGACTCTGCCCTAAATAAGTTAACCTGGGACCACTTGGAGTCGACTCCCGCAAAGCGAGGTGTCGGCTCCAGGTTGCTAACACAGTCAGCGCTCGAACTAGAGTCGGCTCTAAGGCGGGTGGCTCTAAGGTCTCAGACAGAACAACAAGACAAGGTGTCGACTCCACAAATCAAGGTGTCGACTCCACTAACAGTTTCAAAAAAAAATAAGAGAGTTTCAAACATCCGAAACTTGTCAAATAAAAAATAAATTTTTGATAAAATCTTTGAATGTGGAGAATCAAATTGTTCAAATGTCTAGATAAATAGTCCTTAAAGTCATGAGAGAAATTTCAAGAAATTGATTAAATCTAGATAATCATTCCTTAGGGGTTTTAAAATCATTCCAAAGGGTCACAAATCCCTAACTCTCCTCTAAGATAACAAAATCTTCTTCACTCAAAGGTTTTGTAAATATATCCGCTAGTTGTTCCTTAGTGCAAACATAATCAAGACAAATTTCACCATTAGCTACATGTTCTCTAATAAGTGATATCTAATTTCAATATGTTTAGTTCTTGAATGTTGGATTGGATTTTTAGTTAAGTTTATTGCACTTGTATTATCACATTTAATAGGTTTTATCAAGTGTTATGCCATAATCTTCAAGTTGTCGCTTAATCCAAAGGATTTGAGCACAGCAACTTCCAGCTGCAACATATTCTGCTTCAGCAGTAGATAATGCAACCGAATTTTGCTTTTTGCTAAACCAAGAGATTAAGTTACTTCCTAAAAATTGGCATGCACCACTTGTACTCTTTCTATCTAATTTACATCCAGCATAATCAGAATCAGAATAAGCAATTAAATTTAGTGTTGAGTCTCTAGAATACCATAATCCTACATTTTTAGTTCCACTTAGATATCTTAGTATTCTTTTAACAGCAATTAAGTGAGATTCTTTAGGTTCTGATTGAAATCTAGCACATAGAAAACAGCAAACATGATATCAGGTCTACTTGCAGTTAAGTAAAGTAAGGATCCGATCATACCTCTATAGTATTTTGATCTACTTTCTTACCATCTTCATCTTTGTCTAGCTTGCATGAAGGACTCATTGGTGTTCCAAGGGGTTTGATTGATTCCATACCAAACTTCTTGAGAATTTCCTTTGTGTACTTTGTTTGGTTGATGAAAATCCCCTCTTACTTTGTTTGATTTGAAGTCCAAGGAAGAAATTGAGTTCTCCCATCATGCTCATTTCGAATTCTCCCTGCATTAACTTAGCAAACTCTTGACATAGAAGATTGTTAGTAGCACCAATACAATATCATCACATAAATTTGTACTACTAATAAATCTTTATCTTTTCTTTTTAAAAATAAGTTTTATCAACATTTCCTCTAGTAAAATCATTTTCAATTAAAATTTACTTAATCTATCATACCAAGCTCTAGGTGCTTGTTTTAAACCATATAAGTGCTTTGTGTAATTTAAAAACGTGATTTGAAAATTCATGATCTTCAAAACCAGGTGGTTGTTCACAAAAACTTCTTCATTTATAAAACCATTTAAAAATGCACTTTTAACATCCATTTGAAATAAATTGATTCATATGACATGCAAATGCAAGTAATAGTCTAATGGCTTCTAATCTAGCTACAGGTGCAAAGGTTTCATCAAAATCAATTCCTTCTTCTTGATTATATCCTTTTGCAACTAATCTAGCTTTATTTCTAATTACTATGCCATTTTCATCTAGTTTATTTCTAAATACCCATTTAGATCCTATAACAGAATGACCTTTAGGTCTATCAACTAAGGACCATACATTATTTCTAGTAAATTGATTTAATTCTCCTGCATAGCTAACATCCAATTACTATCTTTTTCAGCTTCTTCTATAGTTTTAGGTTCAATTTGAGATACAAATGCAAGATGATTATTGATATTTCTCATGGATGATCTAGTTCTTACACCTTGAGATGGATCACCTATAATCAATTCCTTAGGATGACCATAAGCATATCTCCAATCTCTAGCAGATCTACATCATTATGAGTAGTATCAATAACATCAACCCTAGGTGAATCATCATCTTTAGCTTCTTGTTCATGATCTGAAGATACATCTATATTTAATTTTTCAATATCTCTTTCAGCAAATTTGTATCTTCCTCATCATCAATCTTTTCTGAACTTGATGCTAAAGATTCATCAAAAACTACATGAATAGATTCTTCTACATTAAGTTCCTTTTGTTAAATACTCTATAGGCTTTACTAGTTGTTGAATATCCTAAGAATATGCCTTCATCAGATTTTGCATCAAATTTTCCTAAGTTGTCTTTACCATTATTATGAATGAAACATTTACAACCAAATGCATGAAAATAACTAATGTTGGTTTCCTATTATGCCATAATTCATAAGGAGTTTTCTTAAGAATTGGTCTAATTAAAGCTCTATTTAGGATGTAACATGCTGTGTTATAGCTTCCGCCCAAAAGTATTTTGGTAGGTTGCTTTCACATAGCATGGTACGGGCCATGTCTTCTAAAGTTCTATTTTTCTTTCTACAACTCCATTTTGTTGTGGTGTTCTAGGTGCAGAAAAGTTATGATTAATGCCATTTTCAATGCAGAAATTTTCAAATAAGTGATTTTCAAATTCTGTTCCATGATCACTTCTAAGAGACTATGGTAGTGTTTTTCTCATTAGTGACTTTCTTGAAGAATTTCAGAAATATTGAGAAAGTCTCATCTTATGAGCCAAAAACATACCCAAGTGAATCTAGAATAATCATCTACTATCACAAGACCATATTTCTTTCCTCCTAGACTAGTGGTTCTAGTTGGTCCAAAAAGGTCCATGTGAAGTAGCTCTAGTGGCCTAGAAGTTGAAACAACATTCTTAGATTTGAAAGAGTTTCTAGTTTGTTTTCCAAATTGACATGCATCACAAATTCTATTATTTTCAAAATCTAACTTTGGAAGTCCTTTAACTAAATCCATTCTAATTAATTTTGAAATCAAGTGTGCTTGCATGACCTAATCTACGATGCCACAACCATCCAATCTCATTTACATTAGCATTATCAGCAACTAAGCAATGATATTAGTAGACAATTGTCTAAATCAATTAAGTATACATTGCCATTTCTATTCCAGTAAATATAATGCTATTATCAATGGATTAGAAACAGTGCAATAGAAGCTTCAAATGAAACTTTGAAACCTTTATCACATAATTGGCTAATACTAATTAAATTATGCTTTAAACCATCTAACATAAAGAACATTTTCAATAAATGGAGGGAGTTATTGAATTTTACCAAACCCATAATTGGCCTTTGCCATTATCTCCAAGGTACTACTCCTCTTTTATCCTCAAGGGTGATGAATTGATCTTGTCACCCGTCATGTGCCTTGAGCAGCCACTATCAAGATACCACTTTCTTTTGATCTTTTGGCCGCAAGACACTCCTGCAAAGTAATCAAACTTTTTGTTTAGGTACCCAAGCTTTCTTGGGTCCTTCATGGTTAGTAGCAACAAAGATTGTTCCTTTTGGAACCCATATTTTTTTCCTTTAATATTTAAATTTTATTAATTTTTTAGAATTGCATTCATAGGCTTTGTGTCCTTTCTTGTTACAGCAATAACATAAATCATTTTTCTCATGTTCCTTTCTAAAGAAATTTTTAACATATTTTGTTTCTTGTTAGTATACCTAATCCAGCCTTATCAAAACAGCTCTTTGATTACTCAATAATAAATTAAGTTTTTCAGAGCTATATAAATTTATCAACAATATTTTTATATTTATCAACTTCTATCTTTAAACTACATTTTCATTTGAAATTGATTCTTTTTCTTTTAGCAAATTTTATTTTCAGATTTCAATTCTTCAATTTCATGGGTTAGTTTATCTTTTTCTTTGACAAGATTTAAATTATCATTTTTAAAAATTTGCTTTTTTTTCAAAACTTTAAAATCACTAACTAGTTCATTAAATGCATCAAACAATTCATCAAAGGTAAAGTCATGAGTTTCGGACTTACCTCATCATCATTTGCCATAAAATAAATGTTTGCAACTCTTTCTGTTCTTCTTCGGAAGAGGATTCCTCGCTATCACTCCATGTTGCAACATATGCCTTTTTCTTTTTTTTGTACCCCTTTTTAATTGAGGACATCATATCTAAAGTGCCCCGGTTTCTTACATTCATAGCATATGAGGGGGTCTTTCTCTTTATCCTTGTCCTTTTCTTTTTCTTTTTCACCTTCCATCTTTGTTCCAAATTTTTCTTGTGGAAGGGTCTCTTTCTTTGCATAAATCTTTTAAATTTCTTAGCAAGGAGTGCAGTCTCCTCATCATCATCATCTTCTTCATCACTGCTGCTTTTTCAATTTCTGCAGCTTTGAGGGCAATTTTTTTTTCTTCTTGACGTCTCCTCTATATGCTTTTCATGGTCAACTCATGAGTCATTAGTGATCCAAGTAGCTCCTCCAAAGGTAAGGTATTGAGGTCCTTGGCTTCTTGGATTGCAGTCACCTTTGCTTCCCATGTCCTTGGAAGAGACCTAAGGATTTTACGAACAACTCAGAGTTAGTATAGGTCT
Organism: Calamus simplicifolius; assembly: GCA_900491605.1. Taxonomy (NCBI): domain Eukaryota; kingdom Viridiplantae; phylum Streptophyta; class Magnoliopsida; order Arecales; family Arecaceae; genus Calamus; species Calamus simplicifolius. Next base: position 134,861 of record UESW01002620.1, on the reverse strand, counting down.
TACCAAGACTTTTAAACCATTCACAATATCAGTAAATCTAGTAAACATGCAGGTTATAGATTCAGTTTGTTCCATGCTAAACAATTCATATTTATGAACAAGAATATTAATCTTTGATTCTTTACTTGATTAGTACCCTCATGGGTAACTTCTAATCTGTCCCAAATTTCTTTGCGAAATACATGTAGAATTCTATTAAATTCATTAGCATCTAATGACAATATAAAACATTCATGGCCTTAGCATTGAGCTGAGCCATTTTCCTATCATTCTCATTCCAATCCCTTTCGGGTTTAGGAACTATTGAACCATCTACTATGTGTGTGGGTGTGCTAGGTCCATTAGTGATTACACTCCATAGTTCATAATCTAAAGCTTGAATAAAAATTCTCATTCTAGCTTTCCAATAAGAGTAGTTTGAACCATTAAATAAAGGAGGTCTATTTGTAGAATGACCTTCAGCAAATGAAGATCCAGCTTGAGCTGCCATTTGGATCTTTAGCTCTTGATCGTTTGATCAAATAAACAATGAGCACTAGCTCTGATACCAATTGTTGGCCCAGATGGCAACCCAAGAGGGGGGGTGAATTGGGTTCTTAAAAATTTAGCTTTTTAAAATTATGTGCTTTGAAATAAAAGAGATTGAGTGCAAGATAAATGCTAGGCACAAATAATGAGATATAAAGAGACAAAGAGATAAAGCACGGCAAACACAAGATTTTATAGTGGTTCGGTGTATCCAACACCTACATCCACTCCCAAGTAGCACTTGGGTCCACACTATAATCCTCTTGATTACAGCCGAGTTGTTTTACAAGCTCACAACTCAAAACTTGTTGTTTCCCCCGGGATCACAACGAACCCAGCTGGTTTTACCAGGGCTCACCAGCACAAAACCCAAACACAAGCTATCCTTAGCTTGTCCCGAGGTATACTACCTCCACTAATTCAATCCCCTGATTGAATTAGCAAACAACAGTTTGAAAGCAATAAAGATTTCAATACAACACTTAAACAGCTCCTTAAGTGAGCAGATATTCAATAAAAATAAATAGGGTAAGAAAAGCCTGATTGAAGCTCTTTGAATGTATGCTTTTCTTCTTTTCTTCTTTTCTTCTTCTCCTTTGAAAGATTGAATCAGCCTCAGCTTAGTTTCTTCACGCAGTAGAGAAGTTGAGGATTTGGGGCTTTTGCTTTCTCTCTTCAAATGTTGGAAATCTCCTTGATTTGATCTTGAGAAGCTTGTGGATTTCTCTTTGAACTTTCTGGGATTGATGGACTTAAGCTCAGAGTATTCCTTTTTGATTTCTCTCTTTCTTTCTCAGTATTTTCTAAATATTTTCTCTTTTTCTTGCTTTGTTCTCTCTTTTTCTCCTTTTTTTCAAACGGACGAATATTCCTCCTTTATAGATCTCTTAATCCAAGGTTTAGGTGAAAAATATAGCCGTTGTGAGATGCTTGGATACTCCTACACAAAGAAAAATAACCGTTAGAGATTAGGTGGAAAAAATATTACCGTTGGAGTTGTTCTGATAATTGAAAATCTGCTCATGACAGGTTGGAGTCGGCTCCAACTTTTTAGGTGCCGGCTCTAGATCAAGTATCCAAAAATAGTAAAGAAAAAGTTTGTTGAGGAGTCAGCTCGAGAAAGTTAAGTGTCGACCCGTCGCTTTGGGAGTCGGCTCCGGAATCCAAGAGTGTCGGCTCCAGAAATGTCCATAAAACACGCTCTCTATTCTTAGGTTAGAGTCGGCTCCGGAAACTAAAACAGAATGCACTTCTCTATATTCAGGTTGGAGTCGGCTCCAAAACTCTGAATGTTGACTCAAGACCGTACCAAAAATCTAGAAACCTTCTGATACGCCTTGGGGTCGGCTCCTGACTATTTGGGTGTCGACTCCAAGTTCTGAACTTTGAAAAATTCCTTTAAAATTTGATTCAAAACTTATTCCTTTTGATTGATTAAACATTTTTAACCCCTGAAACACTTATTAAATCTGTCAGAAATATAGTGAATATACTCATGTCTTTTGTTAATCATCAAAATCAATAATTGGATCAACATTGAGGCTGAAGCTCGAGGCTGAGGGGCCTCAGAGGCCGAAGGGGACCTCCGAAGCCGATGGGACCTCGGAGGCCGAGGGGGACCTCCAAAGCCGAGGGGGCCTCGGAGGCCGAGGTTGGGCTCCGTCAGTTCATCGTTTGCTTATCGTTTATTTTGACGATCTTGGATCAGCCACATCAGAATCAGATCAGCCAAGTCAAGTGCATCCAAGTAAGGCCAAGTTCAATGAACTGACATGATTACTGGTTTCAGATTAAGTTTTCGAAGAAAGATGGTTACCAAATGCTACCAGTTTCACACTTAATGCAAGCTACCATCATGCCGTTAATATAAAGAGAGCCAACTTTCATGGATCCCCATTGGTGATTAGCAGATTGACCCCCAAAACCTTCAAGATTAAATTGATAGAGAAAAAAACATCAATGTACATCAAACTTGACATTCTCATTGTGTGTAATTAATCCAAATCATGGTGGGATAACTAAATAGATAATTAGCAAGAAGGATATTTGAGGCCTCCAACAGATCTTGACTCATACTATATTGAGTAATCAATTTATTCCAGCAACTAAAATTAATAGGAAAAGAGTCAATAACTTATATCAAGCTTCATCCATAACTTGATAGTTTAGAAAGGACAAATAAGGAAAATTAACCGGGAGATTGGAGAAACATGGCCGTCTCTTTCGGTCCATTTGCCATGTGACCCTGTCACAGCCAATTAATAGAAATGGAACTGTAGAAAATTGAAGGCAAGCATTTTATAGAATAACGGCACCCATGACTGCCAAAGTCATTAGCCTAGAACATAATTGTGCACTTATTTAAAGTAAATATCAATATAAAACATTTACAAGCAGCTTTCCTAAAAGCATGCGTATCTCACCAAAAAGTATAGATATATGATGGAAAAAAAGAAGAAAGAAGAAAGAAGACACGAGCTTTCATTTCAGAAAAGGATGATCATGAGAAGGTCCAAGGTAACATATTTACCGCCAAAATACCTATAGATATTGAGTGACTCTTGATCTTGTCGCAGCTTTTCCGGTACAACTGCCTGACATGGAAACCAGCAGGCCATCCATTCTATCCCCATGGAGAGACAGCTACCTTGTCCGGCTGGGCCTGAATTAGCACCATAGATTTTGCATACTCGAACTATGGCCAATTCTGATGCGAGCCTGAAGACCAAGAAATCATGGTCCTGGAGACGAAAGCAGAACATTATGCTCATTCAAATGCCTTTGAAACTGAGCCAGACGAGCTTGCAGAATTACAATTCCAGCAGTCTTCTGTGAGAGGAGAGCATTCAATTTCGACATGTAATCATCCAAGTTGTTACCAGGTTGATCTGCTTCAACCAATAGGTTCATCTCCTGTAAAAACAAAAGACTGAATTTATCAATGCAGATTTCATTTACCAGTTTATAGTAAAACACGCTTACCTCCCTAACAATGTCAATAGTCTCCTCCACTTGTTTCCGATATGCAACCACCAGGTCTTCCTCTTCCTGACATTCAACACTCATCACTAGTCAAACATATGTTTTTGAATAGAAAAGGCAATACCAGTGTTGAACAAGTTCCCACCTGCAATAAAGCATTCAGATCATGATCATCTTCTTCATCATCAGTCACATCCTTCCATTTTTGGGGTGGTATGTCAACACTCTTTGCTCTATCCTCCAAGATGAAACAGAGTAGATATCTGCTTTTCCTTTCCACCATGAAGGTTTTCCCTGCTCATATGCCATTGCAGATAAATCAAACTCCTCTGCAGTTGTTGAACCCTTCCTTCGTTGCTCCTTTAAAAAATCATCATTCAAGGAAGCCACTTGCACCTCCTCCCTCCTGCCGGGGCAACGATCCATATTAAAAGGTGGAGATGTTTCTCTTCTAGATTGATTTGATGCACCAAATTTGTTTTTTCCATTGGCAATTTCGTCATTGCTTCCCTCAAGGGCAGAGACAGGCGGTAAAATTGAAGATAAAGGTAAAGCAGCTGACTCTCTTAAAGTTGCTGATAGATTATCCTTCTTGGGGTTGCTGCCCTTCGAAAGGCTCTTCACCCTAGAAAAGTGAAGCCTCTTTCCCATAAATAAAACAGTAATATGTGATTTCTTATGTATACGAGTATAGATTCAAATAGTTACCTATTGGCATATCTCAATGTGTTGAGAGTGTGTTCACGCGAATCAGAACTTGTGAAATGTGTTGGGCCTGGTGTTGTGCTATCAAGGCCCAAAGGGGTTAACTTGTATTAGACTGGGTTTGAGTCCAAGGGTTGAGATTAAATCAAGTCACGGATGTACACGGGCTTGGGGATTAGTTTAATCTCATTGGGTTAGTCCATGGAAGTTTTTGTTGAGTCTGAACCTGACCCATTTCGTGGATGTATTTAAACTCTAGGTTCTAGGGTTTGAAGGAATAGAGAACAGATTCTTTTCTTCCAAATTTTTTTTCTCTCATCGCAGGGCGACAGCCCTATCTTCTTCTTCCTATCTTCTCTTCTCGCCCTCTTTCTCTCTCTTCTTCCTTCCCTTGCTGCACGAAGCCAGGCGGGAGTCATGGAACACCAGAAGATCGCTGGCTTTGTTCTCCTGCATTCTCATGGTTCCGTGCATTGGAAGACGAGAATAACTTCCACTACATTGGATTTATGTGTGAATGCGGTGAAGAGGACGTGTGCGTGAAGGTGCAGTGGTCCACGTCCTCATGTACGTGAAGGGAGAAGATCGGTACAGTAAGAAAGAAGCAGTCGTTTCTTTGGAAATTAATTCTAGAAGAGCCGTTTCTTTGGGAAGGGGTCTTCGTGAAGAGTGAGTCGTGACTATGAGAGATCACGTGAGAGTTGTGACATGAGGAGCCTCCATGCACGGGTGATAGAGAACGTGAGGACTTCACAAGGATTCTTGGTCAAAGGGCCTCTTGATCAAAAGAGGAACTTGGGTTGGAAAGTAAGAAGGGCTTTGGTGATTGAACTTTGGTTCAAAGGATTCAAGGACGGTTGATCGTTGTTACAAGGATAAAATCCTTGGTTCTTGTTCAACCAGGAATTCCATTGCTATTCATCGAGGACTAAACCCCAATAAGTGGTATCAGAGCCAGGTTTAGAAATAAGAAGAAGTTGTTTAGAGATCTTAAAGCCTGCCTAGTTCAGGAACAAGAATAAGTTGTTGGAGATCTTCAAAAGGGTTGAAACAATTTCAACAAGGTCCATCAAAGTACTTCTTAATTTTTTAAAATTTATTTTTGTACTATTTTTATTTTGGTTGAAATATCGCCATGGGTAGTAGCATAAAAATAGAATTTGAAAAGTTTGATGGGAAGGGAAGTTTCTCTATATGGAAAGTCCGAGTAGGATCTTCTTGTGCAGCAGAGTTTAGATCTGGCTTTGGAGGAAAGACTATATGGGATGACAGATAAGCAGTGAATGTTGTTGGAGAAGAAGGCATGTTCAGCGATCAGAGGATGTCTGGCAGATTCAGTCCTTTATTCAGTGCTGGAGGAAAAGACCCCGAAGGGACTCTGGTCGAAGTTGCAGCCCTCTACATGGGAAAGAATATGTGCAATAAGTTGATGTTGAAGAAGCGCCTCTACAGCCTTCGAATGTCAGAAGGTGGAGATGTGCTGGGCCACATCCAGGTGTTCGACCAGGTGAGCAATGAATTGCTGAATGTTGGGGTCAAGATGGAAGAGAAAGATAAAGCACTTTTGCTATTGTGTTTTCTGCCCACATCACATGACTCATTGGTCACGACGCTGCTCTACAAGAAGGAGACATTATTCTATGAAGATATTATCTCGATACTTCGGACGAATGAGCAGAGGGAGAGGATGACCAAGGAAGCTGTTCCCTAGGAGGGTTTATCTGTTGGGGAAATGTCAGGCAGAGGCAGGGACATGAGCAGGCCTAGGGGATGGTTACAGTTCAAAAAGGCTAAGTGCTACAAGTGTGGTAAGGTAGGACATTTTAAAAGGGATTGTCCTAAGTTGAAAAAGGGAGAAATGAGGATCTAAATCTGTGAGCACAGTTGCAGGCCAGGAGGTGAAGGATGATCTCTTGGTGGTATCAGATGGTCACAGTCATAGAACAGAGATGTGGACCATGGATTCATCTTGTTCTAATCATTACACTCCCAACCGATCGTGGTTCAGTACTTACATAGAGGTTAATGAGGGGTGTGTGACTCTTGGAGATGATCACCCTTGCAAGGTGGCAGGGATTGGCACAGTGAGGGTGAGGATATTTGATGGCATGGTGCGCACTCTTACCAACGTGATGTAGGGAGAAATAATCTCTGAGGCATGCATAATTTTAAAAATTGATAACTATTATCTTTGCGGAAATTAAAAGATTACATATTAATCTATCTAATATGCATCAAGATCATATCTTTGCCTATATATTCAGGGTCGTTTGATCTAAAATATGCATATAAAAACATCAAGATCATATCTTGATCTTCAAGATGACTAGTCACACTATTATCTTGAAGCCTGCCTTAAGATCTAGGGATCAAATCACTTACCTTAAGAACAGTAGGTAAATCCTTATTGCTCTGCAGCCGTTCAATCGTCCGGCCTCTAGTATCGTCCACGCGAAGCCCCGAATGATCAGATTTCCGGAGTGCTAGCTCGCGAAAAATAGCTTTGCTGATCTTGAATCCTCTCACTTGAATCTTCCTCCAAGATCCACCAGGCTTCCGCTAACACCAGAATCACCAGGATTTTCTATTCTAACATTTTAGAATTACAATCCACGACAATTTAGAATTACAATCCACGACAAATCGTGTATTGTTGTTCTATTTTTGTTCTGTGTTCTCTGGTGAGGGAATGCCCTCTATTTATAGTCTAGATTTAGCCTTGACATTTAATTCTGACATTTAAGAATCCGTCGTTTGGCAAAAGCGAAGAGACGCCGAAGGCGCGGCGCTTGGTTTAATTCCGACGTTCGGAGAAAACCAAGGAGTCGCGGCGTTTGGTTTAGTTCCGTCGTTCGGAGAAAACCAAAGAGACGAGGGATAAATCCGACGTCGGTAAATAAATGTCATGCATTAAATTCTATCTCATGAGATGAGATTTTAGCCATCTCATCATATGAGATCCATATTCGAGAGGTTTGGGTTCTGATCTGAATTTATTTGACTTAACCCACATAGATCATGGTCCAAGCCCAAATCAAATTTGGCTAGTCCTGAATCTATTTAAATTCAAATCAAGTCTAATTTCAAATCAATATTTGAAATTGACTTGTCCTTCTAATAGACTTAAACCAAATTGAATCTTATTCAATTGTACTTAACCCAATTGAGATAATTCAATCAATCAAATTGATTAATTAAATCATATACGATTCTCAATCGTTGATCAGCAAATAGATCATCCTAGGAAACTTCTATGCGTGTGACTCTCTAGGTTCGAACCTAAGCCGGTAGCATAGAAACAACTTTCTATACTAATCGATGTGCCCATCTAGCAATGGAACCCGACGTCCGGATAGGTCGAAGAGTTGCCGAGCAAACTCCAAGAACCCTAAGAAACAGTTACCGTATAATTCATCCTCTTGACCACAAATGCTAAGGATGGCTTAAGAGCCTGTCAACTCTAAATAGCAAATCCATAAAGTGATTTCAACTTTAGTGATCATGTGACTTTCACATGAAGTGCCTTGGCCAAGGTCTTGCTAAATTGAAACACAAGCATTTCTCCTTTTAATGGGATAGGTCAAATTCCATCTTGATCCACAACTGACTACCACAAGTACTTGACTGCACCCAGTAACCTTTCGTAGCTGGATTAGAAATCCAGGTGGTCCGGCACCTAAGTACAATGAGTTGCTTGTAAGCCACTGGTTGTGATCTTCAGGTCTGAAGGATACTTATACCTATATCTTCTCGGATTAACTCTTGACAGCAGAGTATCCGAAAATGAGTCACGTTCGGTGAAATGTACTCCTACACTTTCACCTGTATGTCATACCAGTGTCTCTACACTCCTTGGTTAAGAGGATAACCAACAAATATGATATACAACGTCCTATAATTGATAGTACTATGGCCCTGTCATAGTATATCATTTGGTCGCGAACTCTTTTAAGGACCTTCTAAGATAAATCCTCCTTTATCGTGAGGAAGATCCTAAGGGCTTCATTACTTTCAGGAGTATTAAGAAGATGTTCTTGTAATGAATAAACTGCCAAATAACTTTTATTAATATATCAATTTATATACAATTTACATCAGCACAATCATCAAATGATTGGCTTTAGGATACAATTCCCAACAAACTCCCACTTAGCCTAAAGCCACTCATTACAGTATCTAATACCCATCTTCAACTTATAGTTGTCAAACTCCTTGATGCTGAGTGCTTTAGTAAATGGGTCACCTAGGTTTTCCTTTCCATCAATCTTCTGAAGATTTATGTCACCTCGGTCTACTATCTCTCGAATAAGATGAAACCGGCGCAGTATGTGCTTGGTGCGCTGATATGCTCGTGGTTCCTTTGCTTGAGCTATGGCACCAGTGCTGTCACTGTATAACAGGACTGGTTCATCTATGGAAGGTGTCACTCCAAGCTCGGAGATGAACTTTCGCAGCCACACNCTGATGTGCTCGTGGTTCCTTTGCTTGAGCTATGGCACCAGTGCTGTCACTGTACAACAGGACTGGTCCATCTATGGAAGGTGTCACTCCAAGCTCGGAGATGAACTTTCGCAGCCACACAGCTTCTTTCGCAGCATCTGATGCAGCGATGTACTCTGCCTCGCACACCGAATCTGCCACTGTATGTTGCTTGGAACTTTTCCAGCAAACAGCTCCACCATTTAGGATAAACACGAAACCCGATACACTTTTGCTATCATCATGATCTGATTGGAAACTGGAATCAGTATATCCAACAAGTTTCAAATCAGACTCTCCATAGACTAACCACTGGTCCTTAGTATTTCTCAAATACTTAAGGATTGTCTTAACAACTTGCCAGTGTTTTTCTCCTGGATCAGATTGGTATCTACTCACTACTCCTAGTGAGTATGCCACATCTGGTCTTGTACATGTCATGGTGTACATAATCGATCCCACTGCCGAAGCATATGGAATTCGACTCATACGTTCTCTTTCATTAGGAGTTGTCGGACAATCCTTCTTAGAAAGATGAATTCCATGGCCTATCGGAAGATAGCCTTTCTTGGAATTCTCCATGCTAAACCTCTTTAGCACTGTGTCAATGTACGTAGATTGGGATAAACCAAGCATCCTCTTAGATCTATCTCTATAGATCTTCATCCCTAGGATGTATGATGCTTCTCCCAGATCTTTCATGGAGAATTGTGATGATAACCATGTCTTTATTCCTTGTAATGCAGGGATATCATTCCCGATTAAGAGAATATCATCCACATATAATACAAGAAATACAATAACAGAATCGTTAGCCCATTTATAAATGCAAGGTTCTTCTTTATTCTTAATAAAGCCATAAGATTGATCACTTTATCAAATCGTATGTTCCAACTCCTAGATGCTTGCTTAAGTCCATAAATAGACTTCTGTAGCCTGCACACTTTAGACTCGTCTTCAGATATAAAACCTTCAGGCTGTATCATATACACCTGTTCTTCTAAATCACCATTTAGAAAAGCGGTTTTAACATCCATCTGCCAAATCTCATAATCGAAGTGTGCTGCTATAGCTAGCATAATCCGAATGGATTTCAGCATTGCCACAGGAGAAAACGTTTCGTCATAGTCAATACCATAACGTTGACGATACCCCTTGGCAACCAGACGTGCTTTATAGGTCTCAACCTTTCCGTCTGCGCCTCTTTTCCTCTTGAAAACCCACTTACACCCTATGGGTTTTATCCCTTCGGGTGGGTCAACTAATGTCCATACATTATTGTCCTTCATGGAATCAAGTTCGGATTTCATGGCATCAAGCCATTTATTAGAGTCAGTCCTTTGCATAGCATCCATATAGGTGATCGGATCCTCGTTGTTCTCATCGAGTTCAACAGGATCATCGTTCTGGACCAAGAAACCTAAGTATCTGTCCGGTTGATGTGGTACTCTACCAGATCGCCTTAATGGTGCATCTAAAATGGGTTTTGAGTTTGATCTAATCAACTCAGATTCTAAGGGTTCACTGGTTTGTGTTGTTCCTTCTACTTGATGAACTTCCTCAAGTTCAACATTAGAGCTATTTGTTCCTTCACTAAGGAACTCCTTTTCAAGAAAAACTGCTCTATTACTAATGAACAACTTTTGTTCTTCAGTATTGTAGAAGTAATATCCTTTGGTTTCTTTCGGATAGCCGATGAAAAAATATTTGTCAGATTTGGGTTCAAGTTTGTCTGATTTTGCACGTTTCACATAAGCCGGACACCCCCAGACTCTCAGATAGGTAATAACCGGTTTATGTCCATACCACATCTCATGTGGAGTTTTAGAAACAGACTTACTTGGAACCTTATTAAGAATATGACAAGCTGATTCTAATGCGTATCCCCAAAATGATATTGGCAAGCTTGCAAAACCCATCATGGACCGAACCATGTCTAACAGAGTTCGATTCCTTCTTTCCGACACACCGTTATGTTGCGGTGTTCCAGGAGGAGTCCATTGGGAGAGAATCCCATTCTCCTTTAAATATGTCACAAATTCATTGGAAAGGTATTCGCCTCCTCGATCTGATCGAAGGGTCTTAATACATTTTTCTGTTTGTTTTTCTACTTCTTTATGATATAGTTTGAACATTTCAAACGATTCAGATTTATGTCGCATAAGATAGACATAACCGAACCTAGAAAGGTCGTCTGTAAAAGTAATGAAGTAGTAATATCCACCTTTGGCACAAGTGCTCATTGGTCCACATACATCAGTATGTACTAGACTCAATAGCTCTTTGGCTCTTTCACCTTTTCCAGTAAAAGATGACTTGGTCATTTTACCAAGAAGACATGATTCACAGGTAGTTAATGATTCACAATCATCAACTCGAAGGATGCCCTCCTGAGTTAACCTGTTTAATCTGTTCTTATTGATATGACCCAGCCGATGGTGCCAAAGATAAATGTCTGTGACATCAGTTGTTCTAGGGCGCTTACTTGATTGTACACTACATTCACAGGCTGTGATAATATATAAATGCCATTAGATAAATGCCCAGTCATTACAGTGACTCCATTCATAATGATATTCAAAGTAACATCCTTTATTGAAATTTCATAATTACTTTTGGCCAGAAGGCCTACAGAAATTACGTTCAACAAGAACGTTGGGCAAAAATGACAATCATTTAGTATAATGACATTTCTATTGAAAACTATTTCAAGAACTCCTAATGCCAGTACTGGAACTAATCTTCCATCGCCGACATTAAGGAATCTTTCATTGTCCTCAAATCTTCTGGTGACCTGTAGTCCCTGCAATGAATTGCAAATGTTAAAAGGACTCCCGGTATCCAATACCCAGGTCTGATTATCATATATAGAAAAATTACAAGGTGTTATCATATAAATACCTTGTTGAGCAACATCTTGCTCCTTTTTCTTCTTTGGCCTGTTTGGATCAAGTGTGGCAATGTAAAGAGGACAGTTCCTCTTCCAGTGCCCTTGCATCTTGCAGTGAAAGCATTCAGCTTGACTTTTATCAACTTTCTTCTTCTGCATCTGACCCCTTATAGATGTCCTAGCATGTTGCACCTTTTTATTATTCTTTTTCTTCTTCCCTTTCCCAAAGGGTTTACGCCCTACCTTAGATCCTTCAACCACATTAACCAAACCCTTAGAGAGCTGGTTATCCTTCTCAAAGTTCTGTAACAACCCCAACAAACCGTGGTAGTTGACTGCAGGCTTTGTCATTCGAAAATGAGTAAGGAAAGGTCGGAAGGATGGAGGCAAGGAATTCAGGATCGCATCTTTTCCCAACTGCTCATGTAAGGGAAAGCCGAGCTTGCTTAGGAGTTCTATCTTCTCGATCATATACAATACATGATCAGTGACAGGAGATCCATCCCTCATTCGAGCATTAAAAATAGCACAACTAGTCTTGTGCCTTTCAACATCGTCGGGTGTGCCGAAAGATTCATTCAACGCTTGAATGATTTCTTCTGGCTGAGCATTCTCGAACCGGCGACCGAATTCATCGTTCATTGCTGCTAGCATGATACAACGCACGCTAGTTCTATCATTGAGCCACTTCTGATAAGTGTCTCTTTCAGAACTTTGGGTGTTTGCATCAGGTATCTTTGGTGCAGGATTATTCAGAATATATAGAATCCTCTCATGCTCAAGGACGATCTTAAGTTTTCTGAACCAGCTATTGAAATTGGAACCATTCAACTTGTCACTATCCAATAGGGACCTTAATGATAAATTAGTGGCCATTTTCTGCATAAGGAAAAACTAAAGTTTATTAGTATATAAATTGATTCAGTCTAAAGACTTGGACTTTAGTCTAAAGATTCTCCCACTATTTTGTTCAAATTGGCAGCCTCTACACCCCAATTCGAAGAATTATTCTTAATTCTTTAGTGGGCACTAAGATCTACATAAACTACATACAGGCCCAAGTGAAGCTTGGCTAACCCATATGCATCTAAGAGTAGGTTCAAAACCAATTGTTTCCCAAACAATTCTTAGTGTTCAGTTTTGCCCCATGTACCTCTTCAGCAGGCATGAAGTGCCTCCACTGAAAGTTCTGGTTAGGTCCAACCATTAAATGATATAATCAGTGTAACCTATCAATAGACAACCAAGCCCGAGTGAAGCTCGGCTCACCTGACTGTTTATTTAATAGTTACGCTGACTTATCATATAATGAATGATAATTTCGATGGTTGACAAGCACCAGGCATGGAGTGCCTCCAATGATTATCAAGACATCGGACTCATTATCACCCACCTTAATGGGAGGCTATGATCTAGTTATCATATAACTATTTCATTTTAAGGACCTAATAATTTTAGAGGATTTTAATAATATGAAGATAAATTGACTAATCAAGTTCTCCACTGAATCTATGAAATCGGTAGAATGAAACAAGATTAAGTCAGGTTAAGTGGCACCTAAATCAGTCAGACTGATTTCCTTACAGGCATGGGTCAACCCGAATCAGGTAAATGATCTGAATCATAAATGGTTCACCACATTGACCAGGTGAGTGAGATCGATGGGAGGGATATGCCATTAACTCGTTAAAGACGCATCAATACGAGTAGCTCCCAATTAAAAACCATTCGATCGTTGATCCTAGAGCAACTTGCCACCCACCTTGACATCATATGGTTAACCAATTCTGATTTGACCATCTAATAGATTCATGCTCAACCACGAAGCCTAATCTACTTCCATTTGGTTTAATCAAAGAGAAGGACTTGATCAACTACAACTATTGTTTGATTTAGAGCATTCTTAACCTAATCTAATTAGATTTGAACAAATACTCTTTTAGTCCAGTTGATTTAAACCTTAGAGTCTAACCCTTTATGGACCCGATTTAGCTAACCCAAATGATTAAATATATTTCATGTTAACATGTCATATATTTCAATCAAGCATAATGTTACTACTCATAATTCCTATATTTAGATCATATCTAAAAAAAAATTATGAACTAATATTTGACATTCAAATAAAACTCTCATAAATATTTGTATGTTTTATAACATAGACATCATGCCATCATATATCATATCTATGTTTTATACTAAACATGCAAATATTATGGTTTTATACAACATCAATATGTATCAAATATAAAATATCTTTTGAGAGTGTGTGTAATCTATGTTTTGATGCCAAAGCACAATTTAAATTTTTTAAACAAAGCATCAATGATAAAATAATCGCACGGCAATATGTCACAGAATACCTCATTGAATGGGTAATTCGGATTTTCAATCCACCTGTGACCATATGGCCTTGTGATAAGTTTTAGCCATAATTACATAATTAATGAGAATATTAATTTACATGCAATAAATTAGATCATTAACGAAACCATGGCTCTGATACCATTTGTAGGGAGAAATAGTCTTCGAGGCATGCATATTTTAAAAATTGATAACTATTATCATTGCGGAAATTAAAGATTACATATTAATCTATCTAATATGCATCAAGATCATATCTTTGCCTATATATTCAGGGTCGTTTGATCTAAAATATGCATATAAAAATATCAAGATCATATCTTGATCTTCAAGATGACTAGTCACACTATTATCTTGAAGCCTGCCTTAAGATCTAGGGATCAAATCACTTACCTTAAGAACAGTAGGTAAATCCTTATTGCTCTGCAGCCGTTCAATCGTCCGGCCTCTAGTATCGTCCACGCGAAGCCCCGAATGATCAGATTTTTGGGAGTGCTAGCTCGCGGAAAAATAGCTTTGCTGATCTTGAATCCTCTCACTTGAATCTTCCTCCAAGATCCACCAGGCTTCCGCTAACACCAGAATCACCAGGATTTTCTATTCTAACATTTTAGAATTACAATCCACGACAATTTAGAATTACAATCCATGACAAATCGTGTATTGTTGTTCTATTTTTTGTTCTGTGTTCTCTGGTGAGGGAATGCCCTCTATTTATAGTCTCGATTTAGCCTTGACATTTAATTCTGACATTTAAGAATCCATCGTTTGGCAAAAGCGAAGAGATTGCTTGGTTTAATTCCGACGTTCGGAGAAAACCAAGGAGTCGCGGCGTTTGGTTTAGTTCCGTCGTTCGGAGAAAACCAAAGAGACGAGGGATAAATCCGACGTTCGGTAAATAAATGTCATGCATTAAATTCTATCTCATGAGATGAGATTTTAGCCATCTCATCATATGAGATCCATATTCGAGAGGTTTGGGTTCTGATCTGAATTTATTTGACTTAACCCACATAGATCATGGTCCAAGCCCAAATCAAATTTGGCTAGTCCTGAATCTATTTAAATTCAAATCAAGTCTAATTTCAAATCAATATTTGAAATTGACTTGTCCTTCTAATAGACTTAAACCAAATTGAATCTTATTCAATTGTACTTAACCCAATTGAGATAATTCAATCAATCAAATTGATTAATTAAATCATATACGATTCTCAATCGTTGATCAGCAAATAGATCATCCTAGGAAACTTCTATGCGTGTGACTCTCTAGGTTCGAACCTAAGCCGGTAGCATAGAAACAACTTTCTATACTAATCGATGTGCCCATCTAGCAATGGAACCCGACGTCCGGATAGGTCGAAGAGTTGCCGAGCAAACTCCAAGAACCCTAAGAAACAGTTACCGTATAATTCATCCTCTTGACCACAAATGCTAAGGATGGCTTAAGAGCCTGTCAACTCTAAATAGCAAATCCATAAAGTGATTTCAACTTTAGTGATCATGTGACTTTCACATGAAGTGCCTTGGCCAAGGTCTTGCTAAATTGAAACACAAGCATTTCTCCTTTTAATGGGATAGGTCAAATTCCATCTTGATCCACAACTGACTACCACAAGTACTTGACTGCACCCAGTAACCTTTCGTAGCTGGATTAGAAATCCAGGTGGTCCGGCACCTAAGTACAATGAGTTGCTTGTAAGCCACTGGTTGTGATCTTCAGGTCTGAAGGATACTTATACCTATATCTTCTCGGATTAACTCTTGACAGCAGAGTATCCAGAAATGAGTCACGTTCGGTGAAATGTACTCCTACACTTTCACCTGTATGTCATACCAGTGTCTCTACACTCCTTGGTTAAGAGGATAACCAACAAATATGATATACAACGTCCTATAATTGATAGTACTATGGCCCTGTCATAGTATATCATTTGGTCGCGAACTCTTTTAAGGACCTTCTAAGATAAATCCTCCTTTATCGTGAGGAAGATCCTAAGGGCTTCATTACTTTCAGGAGTATTAAGAAGATGTTCTTGTAATGAATAAACTGCCAAATAACTTTTATTAATATATCAATTTATATACAATTTACATCAGCACAATCATCAAATGATTGGCTTTAGGATACAATTCCCAATAGTGCCTTGGCCAAGGTCTGCTAAATTGAAACACAAGCATTCTCCTTTAACGGGATAGGTCAATTCCATCTTGATCCACAACTGACTACCATAAGTACTTAACTGCACCCAGTAACCTTTCGTAGCTGGATTAGAAATCTAGGTGGTCCGGCACCTAAGTATAATGAGTTGCTTGTAAGCCACTGGTTGTAATCTTCAGGTCTGAAGGATACTTATACCTATATCTTCTTAGATTAACTCTTGACAGTAGAGTATCCGAAAATGAGTCACGTTTGGTGAAATGTACTCCTACACTTTCACCTGTATGTCATACCAGTGTCTCTACACTCCTTGGTTAAGAGGACAACCAACAAATATGATATACAATGTCCTATAACTGATAGTACTATGGCTCTGTCATAGTATATCATTGGTTGCGAACTCTTTTAAGGACCTTCAAAGATAAATCCTCCTTTATCGTGAAGGAAGATCCTGAGGGCTTCATTACTATTAGGAGTTTTAAGAAGATGTTCTTGTAATGAATAAACTGCCAAATAACTTTTATTAATATATCAATTTATATACAATTTACATTAGCACAATCATCAAATGATTGGCTTTAGGATACAATTCCCAACAATATGAAGCAGGCACCAACCGTCCCGCGGCACCACTTGCCCGAGTGGGAGTTTTCGCATTGAGGCAATGAGTTTCCGTACTCTTTGGTCCTGAGGGGCCTGATAAGGACCTTTCTTTCTTGGCCTGACCTGAAGACTGGCCAGAAGGAGACCCCTTCTTCTTCCTCTGCTGCTGCTCCACTGCTTATGGACCACACCCATATCCCTCTCAATCACCAGGGCCTTGTTCACCACAGCACTAAATGTGGAGAGTTCGAAGGCATTGACTGCTTGCATCAGTCTGGGCCTCAGTCCCTCGGTGAATTTGATGATCTTGGCTCTCTCAGTGGCCGCTATGTCTGGAGCAAACCGAGCCAACCGGGTAAACTCGGCTTCATACTGCGCCACAGAGAGATTTCCTTGCTCCAGTTTGACAAACTCCGACTGCATTTGTCTCTGCACACTATTGGGGAAGTATTTGTCATAGAAGACTTTCTTAAACTCTCCCAGGAAATAGCCCGTCCATCCATTCGCTGCTCCACAAGTAGCCACCAATCATATGCCTCCCCCTGAAGGAGGTAGGTAGCAAATCTAATTCGCTCCTCTCTTGGCTACCATGAGCTGCAAAGGCTTTCTCCATCTCCCTCATCCATTTTTCAGCATCGGCAGGGTTAGTAGATCCACAAAAGGAGCAGGGGCCAAGCTCTTGAACTCAGCAAAGCTCCGGCCCCCTCCCGCCAGGGCTGAGATGGAGCCGACTGAGCAGGCTGCGGAGCGGGAGAGGCAGGCCGAGCAGGTTGGATTTGCTGAATCTGTTGCTGCATGGCTTGCATAGCCTGCGACATTCCCGCAAGAGCCTGAAGCAACTGGGCCTGAAATTGTGGTTGATCATTGTCAGCCAAATTAACGGAACCAGAGCCTCAGAAGCTTGCTGGCCTCCCTGCTGGCCAGAGTCACCAGCCTGGGAGTTCCCAATAGGCCGCAGACTCCTAGTGCGACGTGGCATTCTTAACTCCTGCCAGGGTTAGGTTCCAGTCAATATCCTTGTAAACCACTAAAATTCAGGCTTTCAAAATATATTACTTGAAATTTTTAATAAAGTTATCACCCTCCCAATGTAATCCTAATGTTCTGCCTAGTGTCATCTTGTGTTGTCCCTAAGGTCAAACCTAGGCTCTGATACCACAAAAGCTGTCACGCCCCAGACCCTATATTGGATCTAGGGGTGGCAACCCGCGCATGCCTGGCATGCAAGGCGTCCCGAAATATAACATTTAATACGAGGGGTAATAACTATATATCATCCAATTTAAATGGTTCTTAATACAAACCATAATCATATGTTTTAGGCTACATGCCAAAATACATAATTCAATGGGGTTACAACAAAGTATTGGATCTAAGTCACTCTGATAGCTGCTCCAACTACCCCATATCCCCATCTTCAGCTCTGAAAAACATTGTGAGATTTAAATGAGCTCACACTCAATAAGTAAGCCAACTATAATATAATGTAATTACTTCAAGCTTTTATCAACCCAAATTTTTCATAATAAACATCTTCCAAGCTTCCATGTTTCAAATACATTTTACCATGTTATCAAAACATGCATCATATGCTCAAAATAATTTTGGAAGCAATTGCCATATATAGCATATCAAGAATATACAATTTAGGATAAAACCACTGTACCACTATAAATAGCATGTAAAAATGCATTTTTATACCAATGTCCCATGGCCACACACTATGTACACAAACACCCCCTCGGGTGTAATACCCCCTTGGGTGTATCCTTCATAAATATCCCTAGGAGTTAGGGTCCTGGAACCAGCGTCATGAACTCACATCATATCATATCATACTATAGCACACCCTAAAAGTGTGTGTCCTCCATATACCCCTTATAGAGATGGGTCCCGGTGCCATATGGCATAATATTGCCATATCCTATCACAGCACACCACTTGAGTGTGTGTGCTCCATATACCCCCTATGGAGTTGGGTCCCAGTGCCAAGTGAGTCATGCAACATATCACATCATATCATATCATAACGGACCGTGGTGGGACATATATCATATACACAAAGTATTATTTGCCAAATAGCATGTATCATTGCAAAAATGCAATTCATATACTTTTCATAATTACAGTGATTTAAACATGTCAATACACATGTATAATTATAAAACCTTTAGCAATGTCAAAGATCATGCCAATTGATCAGTTGTCCACATTGATACCCATTATTTGTAAAATAATAAATAATAAACTAATCATAATAAATGCTCATTTGCAAATAAGAGTACCAATCCATTTTCTCATTTTTCAAATAATGCAATATATACCAATATAACATTTAAATACATGATTTTCATATTTTAATAATTTATGAAAATTATAATAAATGACTTACTTATCTTCTGGCACTAATCCAAAATGTAATTCGGCTATTTAGGCACCTGGGTACCTACAGCATCAATTTCTAATTTTTAGTCCCCAAAAATAGCATATCAAAATAGCCTTTAACTCTACCTAGTTTAATTCCGGGGCCAACTTGGGGCTTGAATATCTCCTAATATAAGCCCGAATGGGAAAATAAAAATACTTCCAGAAACTAGAATCAACACTGATCCGGGGTATATTTTTTTTTTCCATTTTTGGCCCAATACGGGGTCCAATCATGGCCCAAAAATTGCTCATGAGCCGGCCCAGCAGGGCCCAAAAGGAGAACGGCCCAACAGGGCCCGCCCCCTTTCTCCCCTGCCTCCCCTGTTTTGTCCAAAACAGGGGAAGCATGTGCCGGCGGCCAGGGCCACCGCCGGCCACTTTTCGGAGGGGCCCGACCGCATCGACCGGCCCGGAGCCGGCCGCCGCCGTGGCCGAGCTCCTCCCCCTCTCCCTCTCTCAATCTCTCTCTTTTTCTCCTGTCTTCTCCCGTGGCAAGATTCGTGCCGGTGGCATGGTCGGCCGGACCTTCACCGGATGCTTGCCCCGCACCATATAATTTATCTTAAGAAAGACGAATGTAACTTGTAAAATTTAGATGGACATATAGTGTAATTGTGCATCTTAAATTAATATTATAAATTTTACCTTCAATATAGAGGAGGGTCTATAATTTTTGAGTCAAGAATGTTATTATAATTATGCTTGAAAGAAGTAGACGTAGTTTATACTTTCTTTTGTGATGGCCATTATCCAACCGTTATTTTGTTACAGTACAACTGTTATAGTAGCAGAAATGGTAGCTAAATAATATATAATATTTCTGCTGTTTATTAAAAATATAATATTTTTTGAATTCTAATCTTCATAAATGTCTGAAATATTGTTAACGTACATTGTTTTTTTTTTCTAGATGGAGGAGCAAATTTGATTGCAACTTTTTTACTATCAAATCACATCAAGTTATTTACTTGAGAAAGAAAAAGTTAAAATATTTTGGTTGTCTTAAAACCGAGGGTTGGCTCAGTGCACATGGATTGCAGCCTAAGGCATCATAAAGAAAGAGACTTGACGAATCATGATATGACTTGGAGCAAGCTTAATTAGGCTTTGGATCACCCTTTATAGCTTTCAGCGTACAATTATCTTGCAAGATGTGGTTTTGATTCTTTATCCGTGTGAAATAGTGACCATTAAATAGTGATAAGAAGATACCAGGTTGCTGGAAGTGAGAAAAGGATGCCACTAGAAAGATTGGAAGGATGTGTTGTGGACTGGATGAAGTCTTCTTGATTTCAACAGCAGAACACAGACCATTTCACATCAACATCTGGAAACAAGAGCTTCTCTGGTATCAGTATTAGCCTGTCACTTCTTATCCTCCTCATGCCAAAGGATTCCAACTTTTCTTGAGAGTGCCTGCACTGTCATTTGGTCGTTTTCCTTTTCAATGGCCAGTTGGAGAAGTCCGTCATAAATTTAGCTTGATCAAAACATTGAATAAAGCTATAGCCAAAAGTTACCTAGGCTTTGTTTGGTTTGTGATCTAGAAAATTATTTTTAAAATATAAATTATATTCAAAAATTGAGTTGTATTTTTTTGATTTTTAGTATTCGAGAATATGTTTGGTTTGGTATTTCGAAACTATTTTTTTGGAGAAAGGCAACAATGAATCACGTGAAGAAAGGTCGTGGGAAGAAGGAAGAAGGAAGAAGGTGAATCCGTGAGTTTTGGGCGTTTTGAGGAAGGAATGATAAAATTTAGAAAACGTCTGAGATGAATTCGAAGAAAATGTTGCTTCGATGTTTTTTAGATTCATTCTGGTTTTTAGAATCATTTCAAAAAAGTGTTTTTAAAACGATTCAGCCAAACACGTTTGGATTGAATTTTTTATTTTTAAAATAAAAAATTTAACCCAAATCTGCTGCTAAATAGGCAAAGGTATGCCGTAATTACATTTGCATCTTCTCTTAATTTAGAACAAATAAGTTATAAATGATGTTACACAAGGATAATACTAAATTTAAATTCAAAATCATTCTTTTACATCCATCTTTTCTAAGGCATGGGATAATTACATTTGAATTTTCTTTTAATTCTAATTTAATGAAACTAAGTTTAGCATGCATGTGCTACTATGCTATTATATAAAATTTAATATAATTTTTGAATTAAGTGGGGATACACACGTAATTATGATATATCTTAAGAAAGACGAATGTAACTTGTAAAATTTAGATGGACATATAGTGTAATTGTGCATCTTAATTTAATATTATAAATTTTACCTTCAATATAGAGGAGGTGTCTATAATTTTTGAGTCAAGAATGTCATTATAATTACGCTTGAAGGAAGTAGACGTAGTTTATACTTTCTTTTGTGATGGCCATTATCCAACCATTTTTTTGTTACAGTACAACTGTTATAGTAGCAGAAATGGTAGCTAAATAATATGTAATATTTTTGCTGTTTATTAAAATATAATATTTTTTGAATTCTAATCTTCATAAATGTCTGAAATACTATTAACGTACATTGTTTTTTATCAATTACAAATGCTACTATAACAAATTATTCCTTCAGTGGAATAAGCAAGTACATGAAAGGCTATATAACCTTGGTCTCAGTTCCTGCAACCTTGCACAGGATTCTTCAGTGGTCGCATACAAGCTCTCCATGTCCTTTGGACCACTGAAACCACCAAACATAGAAAAATTTGAAAAATGCTATCCATGAAAACTTAAGAGGGGCTGCCGCCAATCACCAAACAAGATGCTGGATTCCTCAAATTATGTAAAGCGTTTTAGTAAAGGTAGAAAAAAAATATTTAAGAAGAAAAAAAAAGGAAGACATGATCAGATTGAGGCCACAAAAGAAAGCTCACACTATAGGACCAGTTTTAATTTGTTAAAAGAAACCAGGGGCGATGCATAACATGACAGATCCATGTGTCTATGAATGATCAGAATCTAAACAAAAATCCCATTAAACATAAGTACTACATGAATTTCATATCTCATGAGCTAGTTTGCATCAAAAATCTTGCTTGCTGCCTTTTAATTTAACAATACTAATTGGCCAATAGCATGAATTAGTATCAGTAAAAAGAACTTAGGTGACATAGAAACCATGTGGTTCACCGCACCATAACTGGTTATCCAGAGCACAGTACAGACCACGAATGCATACAAGTTCTGTGCTCTGCCAAGATGGATGCTGTTATTAGCAAAACAGAAACCTTAGGAATTTATCACGTATTAAAGAGCAAGATTTTCCATTTGCAACGCTAGCACTATGAACGTGTAACTCACACAAAAAAAATAATGAATGGTTGCAATCTCAAGATTCCAAAACAATTCAGATGCATTTCAACAAACAGTGGAGAGAGAGGTTGAGGTGAGCACATTCAACAAAGAAGCAGATACTCTATAATAATGCTCTTCAAAATGTGAAAGATGGTAAAATTTAAATTATTTTAATAAATATAATTTCGTGAGATCTCATTCCAAGGAATTCTCAATCCTCATCCTCCCAGTTCTATTGTAAAACAAAAATCTATTGAAACTTAAAATCTATTATAAATCAATGGACATTTAGAACACACAAAAAAAATCGAAATTTAAGGCTCTAAATTCAATATTTAAAGCATAATATTGTGAGGCCCATATTTCTATAATTGCATCCATTATCATTCAGAGAAAATGATCAAGCTTCAAAGATGAGTATGAGGATGAAGCAGCTAGGAACAAAGGTTTTCAGTGATGAAGATCAGAGTCTTTTATTTCCGTCCTCAACTCTGAACTCAATAAATTTTCAAAAGTTTTTCCATCTATTCCATCTCTATTTATTAGATCATTATCCATTGGCTGAATTATTGGCCAACGTATTTGTACGCTAAAAACTACCAACAGTCATTTAAAACTGTCCAACAGATAATTCAAACACCATCTTAATCCCATCAAATACATTACCGTCTGAGTCATTTTTCATAAAGATCAAGGGATGCCAACATGATGAAATTAATTAAGGTGGATGAAGTTATGCCAATCAATTTCAGATAAGTTCTCAATTTTGATATGGGGAGGGAGTGATGAGATGGGTGCATCATATATATGTTTCCTGTAGTATTGCATGTTACTTTGGCTGATGGTGACTCGGTGGGTCATGCATACTAGACTGCTACCATATATTGTGTTATAAAATATCTTTCATACACAGAGACGCTTACAAGCTGAGCTCACATATTTGGACAAAATTATAGCCATCGGATTCCATTATTGATACGACCAAAACTCATATAAATCATATATTAAGAGAATAATGCTAGTAGATGAAGTTTGTAGGAAGTCTCTTATTGCTCTGATGAAAAAGTTTCAGTTTCAGTTTGTGATGTCAAAGAACCATCCATAGCAACTGTTAACCTTTTCTACAAAATAATTACTTGAATCAATATAGATGTTTTTAAAAAAAAACAACAAAATGAAAGTCTAAAAAAGAACTCAGGTTGGGACAAGGTAAATCGTCTCCTCTTCCGGGATATTTGCTGCCCAAAGGTAAATCAATGCACTCGTGAATATTGTTGCGCAGCCCATGGCTATGCAACTCCTCACCCAACGGCATTGTTGTTTCCTCTTGTTTCTTCCTCCATCATCATCATCCTGATTTACCTGTGACTTTCTTTCTCCTAGCGTATCTCCTCTTCGTTTCCATCTTCTCTCTGCTTTTTTTCTCCTTTTAGCCTGTGACTTTCTTTCTTCAACCGGATCTCCTCCTCGTTTCCGTCTTTCCTTCTCTTCAGTTGTCCTTATCTCTTCCTCTTGATTCCTTTCATTTTCATCTTCCTTCTCTTCAGTTGTCCTTATCTCTTCTTCTTGATTCCTTTCGTTTTCATCTTCCATCACCTCCTCCTCTTTGTTGCGCTCCTACGAAACGTGTAAAGGAACTAATTTAATAGAGTGGAATTCGAGCGCAAACTAGAATTTAATAACTAATTTAATAAAGTGGAATTTGGTTACCTTAATAACAGGGTCGGTAGAATCGATTATTATCCGATCCGACGTCCACGATACCCGACATGCAGCTCCGATGGATAGCTGATATACCTGTACATTATCATAATCTCAACATCAAAAATTCTTCTCTCGTTAATCAAACAGAGGGAGAGAATAGCGATAACGAAGAAAGAGGGGAGGGAGAGATGGACCTCTTTTTTGTTGAACACGGGGATCTGGACGACGATCTCATCTTTTTCGCGCATGGGCTCCCATATGTACTGTCTCTCGGGATGCTTCCCGGAGCACTTCCTGAATAGCTTGACGAGAATGATGATGGTCATGTACACCTTCTCCATGAACAGCATCACCGATATGGCCACGCAGAGGAACACGGTAAAGTGAAGCAAAGGGACGATATTGTCGTCCTGAGGCCCGTTGAGCGTAGTAGACGATGCCATCTCAGTCCCTAGCAATAGCAACGAGTTTTGGATTTTGGGGTGGCTTTTGGTGCATAATATTACAATATATCGTATATATGGGTAATATTATAATAATATTAATTATGGTAAATGAAAACCGTTTAATCGGGAGAGCGCATCCGTGGAAAAAGTTGGGTATCCGCTGGCCGCTCACCGAATCCGGCATGCAGTAATATGTAAAAGCCTTCACCCAGAACTTCCTTACAAGTCGAAGACTTTATGGAATATTTCTTTTGAACGTTGCTAAGTTTTGAGGACTTTCCTTACCTAACCCATAGAGGTATGGCCGATTGTAGAGAACCAAGCGAATTTATCTAAAAGAGGAACAGTCAATAAGAGAATGGAAGAAATTAAAAATGGAAAATGCTTTGAGTGCCGGTTAAATGCATGCATATTATTTTTTTTCAACTCATTAATGTAGTTTCACAGTTCAACATAAAACAAACTTCCATATATTGCATCACATCTTTCGTATATTGCATCAATTCTTCCTTCATATGACAGGAGCTGCTTTTATAGGCATAATCGAATATGGAAAGACAATACAAAGTATATTTTGACAGCTATAACATAGAGTTAAGGGCTTTATTCAAAACTTAATTTCCTTCGTGTCAAGGAATATATATGGAATATATCTTTTTGGATACTATATGATATATAATTCGAATATAATTGCAATTTATTTCTAAGGGAAGCCTTTTTATTCGGCATCACTTTATTAACTGCCCGGTTCACATGTTTTATGTGGCAGCTAGCGTTGGTGCGATATGAAAGAGTATGTGCATGTCAAAAGCGGAAGGGGTGTAACACAGTATTGATTTTGATTTAATTTTGATGAGATCACATCCTTAAATATATATATTATATAGAAATTTAATACCTATAAGGAAAAGAAAAAAAAAAAGAGAGAGATATTTTTAAATATATTAGAATTGGCTAAAATTTTAAAAAGTATATGAGAATCATAAATATTATATTTTGAGAGGACCATGTTCTATATTTATAAAATTATATATGTTAAATAAAATCTTAACATCATAGAACTATTTTAAATTTCTCATAATTTGGCATGTCCTGATCCCTTAATTGTTATTATTATATTATATTTTATATTATAATCCTCCTTCCAGACCAGCGCGGACCCCTTTTCTTGAAATCAATAAATCAAATAATCCAGGCCAAGAAAAAGGAAGCAAAGAATCAAACTGGGAAAGAGCAAATTCTTTCAATTTAGCGAACTCCGGGTCACACGTTCGCGTAACGCTCGAGCGTTCAGCCAACATCCCACGCACGCAATGCTCGCGTGGGTCCTTAATTAATTTCCCTCAAACGCAACGCATATATAAAAACTAATGCCTCAAAATTTTCATGTAATTTAAAAATTTCCCTCTTCCAACGCATTATATAGAATTTTCATTCCATTTAAATTTCCCTCTCGGAAAGCAGCTGCATCGCATCGGTTTTAAGCAAGAAGAACAAAGCATTGTTCTCCAAACGCTTGCTGCAGTTGGGCCACGATGCCACCCGCCGCAAGGAGCAACAAAAGACTTGCTAGAAAAACAAGCCTCCACTGCTTCAACATGCATTTACAAAATAGTTTACATTTTTAATCTCTAATCTTTTTCAGGCTCAACGATTGCATAACATTTTCCAAATAACTATTGGATAAATGTGAAGAAAGAAGTACCCATGAAATAAATGGTCTTAAAGCTAATGACAAACACAATGTAATGTGAAGACGAAGAATGAAAAAAATGGCCTTAAAGCTAATAACAAACACAACGTGAAGACCAAGCATTATTCATGAAGAACATATATTAATGTGCTTTGATTTGTAATTTTTTTTTTATTATATGAATAATGACCCATTATATCATATCTATTGTTGGGGGGTAAAATCGTCATTACATTAATATCCGTGCGAGGCGGCTAAGGCTAACCTCCTCCCTTCGTCTTCCCCGGGCTTCCATAGCTCGGCCCTTCCGGGCTTCCATGGCTCGGCCCTTCCGGGCTTCCATGGCTCGGCCCTTTCGGGCTTCCATAGCTCGGGTTCATCGAGCGATCCACAACCTAACACCTACCTCCGTGGAACCTGACGCGGGAGAGCCCAGGCCTACCAGAATGGCATCCTAGACAAGGAATCATGTCGCGACGTGGCCTAAAACCTATCATAACCGCCCCAGGCCTACTCAACCCGATCTTGAGACATCAAGGAGCTCTCCCAGCCGTCGATCCCTCAATAAACGGGATATGGATTCTAACGGCCCCACAACGGCCTGATTCTGTCCGCCTCCATATCGTAACAACCTTTGAACCTTCCAGAAGATGCTCAGGACTCAGGTGACAGTCTATAAATATCAGACTCGCAGATTCCCTTAGGTACGCACGCGCCTCCCTCTATACACATATCTTCTTACACGGGCACCTCCACTGCTCTCTCTCTCTCCGGCAGCTCATCGGTGCTCCTGCCCTCTGGAGCTTTCGACGGGCAACTCCATAATAACTTCTTAAACTGTTCTAAAAATACAACTTGTGCCATGCAGCGATGAAGATTCCGGCCGCAAAGTTGCTGAGAGCCGCCTCCAAGAAAAGGGCCCGGGAAGGACCATCTAGGGGGCAGCAGGCCCCGGCCCCAAAATGCCCGGTAGTCTGGGCCTCTCCCCCGGCGCCAGTTTCTCCACCCCCGGCTCCGCAACACGTCCTGACCGTCCCGGAGGTCGACCTCACAGCCGATACCCCGCCGGAGGTGGGAGCGACAGTGGGAGCCACCGCCGAAGAGCTAGCAGCGGGGGAGCCCATGCCAACTGAAGAGCTCCCGGCCCCCGGGGGATCAACTCCACCAGACGCCGCCAGGGACTAGGGTGAGGGACCATCTGGTCCCGTGAGTCCACTCCCCGAGGGGCCGCTTAGGAGCGGCCCACGCACAGAACCGGGGATATCCGAGACGGCGGAGGGAGGCGAGGGCGCACCCAAGCCGCCCCGAGGCTCCCTGGACGACGGTCGTTGGGCCGAGCGGGTCCTGGGTCCAGTTTTTGACCCTAGGATCATTGAGGACCTCAGTTAGCAAAGGGCGGGTGCGTTCTTCCGGGACTCCTACGCCGCCATTGTCAGGGTAAGCAATCTTATTGCTTCTTACCCTTTATTATACGTACATATATTTTATTGTGCTGACCTGGGGCTTATGCGTGCAGATCGCGCACTCCCTAAAGGCTGCCAGGGAGGTAATCCATGGGGGAGAGAACCTTCTGCGGGAGACGCAGAAGGAGATTGAGGAGGCCCAGCGCCGTGCGGAGGCGGCAGAGAAGGCGCTGGAGGCGGTCAAAGACACCTGTGCGAGCGAGGTGAAGGCCGCCAAGAGCCGGACGGAAATAGAAGCCGACCGTGCGCGCGCGGCGCTTTCTCAAATGACGGAGGTTGTGAGCGCTGTCATGGCCAGAGATATGCATATCTCTGAGCTAACCTTAGCTCTCGAGGAGGCTGAAAATCGAGCAGGCGCGGCGGCAGAAGAGGCAAGAGTGGCGAGGGAGGAGACCTGCCGGTGCGAAGAGGAGATAAGTCGCGCTCGGGAGGCTGAGAGGGCCGCGGTGGAAGCCCTTGCCGCAGAGAAAGCCCGAGCTGCCGGGCTCGTAGAGGAATACAAGGCGTCTGGGCATTTTGCAGACGACCTGGCCGAAGCTTCGGCCGATGTATTTCTTGACGGGTTCCAGCACGGCAAGGAGAAGGTGGCCAGAGATCTGAACTTCCCCCGGGCCTTGGAGGTCGAACTGGAGCGGTTGTCAGACTTGGCCCCCTCCGACGACGAGCCCGCACCGACAGAGCCGTGAGCTCGCGCTTGTAACTTTACTTTTTCCCTTCTTGTTTTTTGTAAGCCCGATAACGTCGACGTTTTGTAGTCTTTTTTAGTTAATGAAAATACTTTTTCAAATGATTTCTGAATTATGGTTGACTTCACCGATTGATAAGTAGCCTCATGACTCCATTAATTCTGATAGTTCCGGGGGACACCTCCCCAGCCGTTTGAACCCGAAAGTTAGAGCTAGGTACGGTTGGATTCTAGGAGCGGAAATGCCCCCAGTCAGAGATTAGGCAGGTAGGCCCCTCGGGGCTATCGGCGCAACACCCCGTCAAGCATTGGGCCTTGTACTAGGTTGGTGTGTAGCTCTTGATGCCTGCGGGAATTAGCTCTCATTTAACCGGCAGGGCTTTGCACCGCCGGGTATAGGCTCCTAGTTGTGAAGAGCTGTTGGTGCACCGCTCCACCAGTGGTACACTGGGCTTTGTGCCTGGCTAGTGCAGGGCTTTGAGTGCCGGCGGGGCGCCGGGCTTTTGTTGTTGAGAGCCAGTGGCACACTGCTCTGCCAGTGGTACACTGGGCTTTATGCCTGGCTGGTGCAGGGCTTTGAGTGCCGGCGGGGTGTCGGGCTTTTGTTGTTGAGAGCCAGTGGCACACTGCTCTGCCAGTGGTACACTGGGCTTTGTGCCTGGCTGGTGCAGGGCTTTGAGTGCCGGCGGGGCACCGGGCTTTTGTTGTTGAGAGCCAGTGGCACACTGCTCTGCCAGTGGTACACTGGGCTTTGTGCCTGGCTGGTGCAGGGCTTTGAGTGCCGACGGGGCACCGGGCTTGTGTTGTTGAGAGCCAGTGGCACACTGCTCTGCCAGTGGTACACTGGGCTTTGTGCCTGGCTGGTGTAGGGCTTTGAGTGCCGGCAGGGCGCCGGGCTTTTATTGTTGAGAGCCAGTGGCACACTGCTCTGCCAGTGGTACACTGGGCTTTGCGCCTGGCTGGTGCAGGGCTTTGAGTGCCGATGGGGCGCCGGGCTTTTGTTGTTGAGAGCCAATGGCACACTGCTCTGCCAGTGGTACATTGGGCTTTGTGCCTGGCTGGTGCAGGGCTTTGAGTGCCGGTGGGGCACCGGGGTTTTGTTGTTTAGAGCCAGTGGCACACTGCTCTGCCAGTGGTACACTGGGCTTTGTGCCTGGCTGGTGCAGGGCTTTGAGTGCCGGCGGGGCGCCGGGCTTGTGTTGTTGAGAGCTAGTGGCACACTGCTCTGCCAGTGGTACACTGGGCTTTGCGCCTGGCTGGTGCAGGGCTTTAAGTGCCGCGGGGCGCCGAGCTTTTGTTGTTGAGAGCCAGTGGCACACTGCTCTGCCAGTGGTACACTGGGCTTTGCGCCTGGCTGGTGCAGGGCTTTGAGTGCCGATGGGGCGCCGGGCTTCTGTTGTTGAGAGCCAGTGGCACACTGCTCTGCCAGTGGTACACTGGGCTTTGTGCCTGGCTAGTGCAGGGCTTTGAGTGCCGGCGGGGCGCCGGGCTTGTGTTGTTGAGAGCCAGTGGCACACTGCTCTGCCAGTGGTACACTGGGCTTTGTGCCTAGCTGGTGCAGGGCTTTGAGTGCCGACGAGGCGCCGGGCTTTTGTTATTGAGAGCCAGTGGCACACTGCTCTGCCAGTGGTACACTGGGCTTTGTGCCTGGCTGGTGCATGGCTTTGAGTGCCGGCGGGGCGCTGGGCTTGTGTTGTTGAGAGCCAGTGGCACACTGCTCTGCCAGTGGTACACTGGGCTTTGTGCCTGGCTGGTGCAGGGATTTGAGTGCCGGCGGGGTGCCGGGCTTTTGTTGTTGAGAGCCAGTGGCACACTGCTCTGCCAGTGGTACACTGGGCTTTGTGCCTGGCTGGTGCAGGGCTTTGAGTGCCGGCGAGGCACCGGGATTTTGTTGTTGAGAGCCAGTGGCACACTGCTCTGCCAGTGGTACACTGGGCTTTGTGCCTGGCTGGTGCAGGGCTTTGAGTGCCGGCGGGGCGCCGGGCTTTGTTGTTGAGAGCCAGTGGCACACTGCTCTGCCAGTGGTACACTGGGCTTTGTGCCTGGCTGGTGCAGGGCTTTGAGTGCCGGCAGGGCGCCGGGCTTTTGTTGTTGAGAGCCAGTGGCACACTGCTCTGCCAGTGGTACACTGGCTTTGCGCCTGGCTGGTGCAGGGCTTTGAGTGCGGCGGGGCGCCGGGCTTTTGTTGTTGAGAGCCAGTGGCACACTGCTCTGCCAGTGGTACACTGAGCTTTGCGCCTGGCTGGTGCAGGGCTTTGAGTGCCGGGGGCGCCGGGCTTTTGTTGTTGAGAGCCAGTGGCACACTGCTCTGCCAGTGGTACACTGGGCTTTGTGCCTGGCTGGTGCAGGGCTTTGAGTGCCGGCGGGGCGCTGGGCTTTTGTTGTTGAGAGCCAGTGGCACACTGCTCTGCCAGTGGTACACTGGGCTTTTGCCTGGCTGGTGCAGGGCTTTGAGTGCCGACGGGGCGCCGGGCTTGTGTTGTTGAGAGCCAGTGGCACACTGCTCTGCCAGTGGTACACTGGGCTTTGTGCCTGGCTGGTGCAGGGCTTTGAGTGCCGGGGGCGCCGGGCTTTTCTGTGAAGATCTAGGTAGCTAAAATTGAATCTTGTTAGCATTGAACAAGGGGTGGAAACCCAAGCGGATACAGGGATGATACTTAATATGAAAGGAGGAATACATTACTGATAATACCGGCGGAGGTTATATGCATTCCACGTCCTAGGGAGTGGCGTCCCATCAAGTTCTTCAATTTTGTAAGCTCCGTGGCGGAGCGTCTCGGTGATCCGGTAAGGTCCCTCCCAGTTAGGGGCTAGCTTGCCTCCCTCAGTTGGCTTCGAGACCTCAGCCCGTCTAAGGACTAGATCTCCTGGCAGGAACATCCGGGGGCGCACGCGAGCGTTGTAGTATTTCGCGGCCCGTTGCCGGTAGGCTGCCATTCGAAGCCGCGCCATGTCCCGCACTTCCTCCACCAGGTCGAGGTTGGCTCGCAGTTGGTCAGGGTTACCTTCTTCACTATAAGCCTCCACCCGGGGGCTGGGTGCTCCGATCTCCACAGGGATAACAGCTCAGAGCCAAAGACTAAGCTGAACGGCGTTTCACCAGTGGGGGCTCGAGGCGTTGTATGATAGGCCCATAGCACGTTGGGGAGCTCCTCCACCCATCGTCCCTTGCAGCCATCCAGTCGAGACTTCAGTCCCTGGAGGATGATTCGGTTGATCACTTCAGCTGCCCCGTTGGTTTGAGGATGCCCGACGGAAGTGAACCTCTGACAGATACCCAGCTCGGAGCAGAACTCCCGGAAAGGCGCATTGTCAAACTGCCGGCCATTATCAGTGACTAGTGTGCGCGGCAGCCCGAACCGACATATGATTGACTTCCAGAAGAAAGATCTCACTTTGCTCTCGGTAATCTTGGCCAGAGCCTCAGCTTCAACCCACTTGGTGAAGTGGTCCACCGCCACCAAGAGGAACTTCCGCTGCCCGGAGGCCGGGGGAAATGGACCCAAGATATCCATGCCCCACTGGGCAAAGGGCCAAGGTGCCACCAGGGGGGTCAGGTGAGATGTCGGCTGTCGCTGGATATTGGCATGACGTTGGCAGCTATCACACTTCTTGACAAGCTCGGCCGCGTCCTCCTTCATCGTCAACCAAAAGTACCCTTGGCGCAGGGCCTTGTAGGCTAGGGCTCTGCCCCCCAGATGACTCCCGCATATACCTTCGTGGATCTCCCTGAGGATATAATCTGATTCGGTTGGCCCCACACACCTGAGGACTGGGTATGAAAAGGATCTCCGATAAAGCTTCCCGTCCATCATCAAGAATCTCGGGGCCCTTCGCCTGAGCAGCTTGGCCTCAGCGGGGTTCTCCGGGAGAGTGCCGTCAGTCAAGTACCGGATGTAGGCGTCCATCCAGGAGGGCTCCTGCTCCACTGGTAACGCTTCATCCGCGACCTCAATGCTTGGGACTTGTAGGTGCTCCACGTATGTCCTTCCCAACGTCCCGTCGACCGAAGTGGCCAAACGGGACAGCGCGTCAGCCCTGGCATTCTCCGCCCTGGGGATATAGCTGACGCGGAAGTAAGAAAAATGAGACGCCTGGGACTGCACCTTGCTCAAGTAGCGGGACATGGTTGGGTCCCTAGCCTCGTACTCCCCGGCGATTTGTCCAGAAATGAGTTGAGAGTCCGTGAAGGCCCTCAAGCGCCCCGCGCCCAGCTCCTCAGCTAATCTCATCCCCGCCAGCAGGGCTTCGTACTCCGCCTGATTATTGGTCGCCAGGAACTGGAATCTGAGAGCATACTCCACCACGTCTCCCTCCGGGCTCGCGAGAATGAGTCCGGCTCCGCTCCCTTGAGAGTTTGCCGCTCCATCTACATGCAGGATCCAGTCCTCCACCTCCCCAGATGAGGGAGGGTCCACAGGCTCCTTCGGTCGCGTCTCCTCCACGTCCTTCTCGGTCCAGGAGCACTCGACTAGGAAATCCGCCAACACCTGGGACTTCATGGCTGACCTTGGCCGGATGGACAGGTCGAACTCGCTTAGCTTGATGGCCCATTTAGCCAACCGGCCGGAGGTGTCGGGGCGAGACAAGATAGCTCGTAGGGGCTGGTCCGTAAGCACCACGATGGGATGGGCTTGAAAGTAAGGCCGAAGGCGCTGAGTAGAGACCACCAAGGCGAAGATAATCTTCTCAGTTTTGAATACCTGGTCTCAGCGTCATGGAGTACTTTGCTGGTATAATAGATTGGCTTCTGGGCTCCGTCAGCATCCATGCGCACAAGCACGGAGCTAACAGCCTCGGGGGAAGCGGCCAGATATAAAAAGAGCTCTTCTCCATTTTCAGGCTTGGACAACAGCGGGGAGTGGAGAGAAACTGCTTCAATTCTTCAAAGGAGCCCTGACACTCTTTCGTCCACTCGAAGCCGTTGATCCTGCGCAGCGCCTTGAAGAAAGGTAGGCACCTCTCCGCCGACCTTGACATGAAACGACTCAAGGCCGCCACCCTCCCCGTCAGGCGCTGCACCTCCTTCTTGCTGGCGGAGGCCGCATCTCCAGGATGGCTCTGATCTTGTCGGGGTTGGCTTCGATCCCGCGCTGGGTCACCATGAAACCCAGGAACTTGCCCGCTGCTACTCCGAAGGCGCATTTGTGGGGGTTGAGCTTCATCCGGTACCGCAGATTGTTGAAAGTCTCCTCGAGGTCGGCTACATGGTCTTCTGCATTGGTGCTCTTGGTCAGCATGTCATCCATATACCTCCATGTTGCGCCCCAGCTGATCCTCAAAAACCTTGTTCATTAATCTTTGATAAGTAGCCCCGGCGTTTTTCAGTCCAAAGGGCATCACCCTGTAACAGTAGATCCCCTTCTCCGTGACAAAGGAGGTCGCTTCTTCATCTGCTGGGCTCATCTTGATTTGATTATACCCCGAGAACGCATCCATGAAACTGAGCGTCCCGTGCCCGGAGGTGGCGTCTACCAGCTGGTCGATTCGGGGCAGCGGGAAGCTGTCCTTGGGACACGCCTTATTGAGGTCGGTGAAATCCACGCACATTCTCCAGCTTCCACTGGCCTTGCGAACCATCACGACGTTCGCCAACCAGTCGGGGTAGCGCACCTCGCGGATGTGGCCAGCCGCCAGCAGCTTCCGCACCTCCTCGTCAACAGCCTTCTGCCGGTCCGGGGCAAAACTCCTTTTCTTCTGTCTGACGGGCCGGCACTCCGGTCGAATGTTGAGCTGATGTGTAATCACCTCCTCCGGGATCCCGGGCATGTCGGACGCAGACCATGCGAAGACGTCGGCATTGGCCCGCAGAAAGGTAAGGAGCCGGTCACGAGCTTCGTCCGGAAGTAAGGCTCCAACTCGAACCGTCTGCACGGGGTCCTCCCCGAGGGGGAAAGTGAGCAGCCGCTCGGCCGGTTCCCCCCTCCTCTCCAAGTCTCGCGGGTCAAGGGCCTCGGTGTCGGTGCAGATGGCGGTGCAGGGGCGCCTCCTGGGGACTAGGGGCCAAGTGATAGCAAAGCGCCGGTAGGCCCTGCTCTCCTCGCATCTCGCCGACCCCTCTGCTGGTTGGGAACCTCACAAGGAGCCGCTTGGTGGATATGACGGCATCCAAGAGGTTGAGCCCGGGCCTCCCAAGAATCGCGTTGTACGCCAGGGGCACACGGACCACCAAAAATTTTATAAGGACAGTGCTTTGGCACGGAGCCGTTCCAGCCGTCACGGGAAGAGTAATTTCCCCTCGACCCTCACGAATCTCCTGTGAATCCCATCAAAGGCGTGGTGACAGGTTGAAGTAGATCATGCGACAGATTCATGCGAACAAAGGCATCGTAGTTCAAAACATCTACAGAGCTTCCACTATCGACTAGGATTCTTTTACAGGGTGTTTAGCAATCGTCATGGATACGACGACGCTATCATCATCTTTATTTACAACCCCCTCCAAGTCCTTTTCGAAAAAAGGAATTACAGTTTCCGACTCCCCCTCTCCCCTTGGTCTCTTCGACGGGCCTCCTGCCCCCCAGGAAATCATCGCCACTGTCTCCGTCGGGGCGTTATCGATCACTGGCGGTGCGGGCGCTGACGGGCCAGGAGCTCCCGGGTTGTTCCTTGGACAAACTTCCCCAGATGGCCTTGTTGGATGAGGTCTTCAATGGCTTTCTTCAGCTGCCGGCAGTCGTCGGTGTTGTGGCCATGGTCCCGGTGGTAGCGGCAGTAGAGATTTTTGTTCCGGGGAATCTTCGGGTTGATGGGAGGAGGGCGTTGCAGATAGGGCTCCCCTTCAATCTCGAGCAGGATCTGAGATATCGGGGCAAGCAGCGGAGTGTAAGGCCCATCTCTCGGTGCAGGAGGTCGAGGACGGTTGTCTGGTCGGCGAGGAGGCTCGGGCCTCCTGGGGCGGGCTTCTGCAGGTTCTGGCTGGGTGGCTTCCTGGGGATTCCCAGCTTCACGCCGGGAAAAGTCAGCTTCGTCCGCCCGGATGTACTTCTGGGCACGGATCAAAAGTTCGGAGTAGGAGCCCGGCGGCTTTTTGTCAAGAGAGTATGCGAAGCGAGAAGGGCGAAGCCCCCGCTTCAGAGCCAAGGTAGCCACTGAGTCTTCCAGGTTGTAGACCTCCAGGGCGGCCTCCTTGAACCGGGCAACATAATCCCGCAGAGGCTCGCCATTCTTCTGCTGACGGCAAACAAACTGTCCGCCACCCTCGGGATCTTCCGGCAGGCGTCAAAGTGGGCCAGAAAAGCCCTCTCCAACTGGCGGAAGGAGTCGATGCTTCGTGGCGGCAGGCGAGAATACCAAGCCCGGGCAGCCTTTTTCAGAGTAGCCGGGAAAGCAACACACATAAGTGAGTCAGTGGCCCCCTGAACTTGCATGAGTACCTTGTAGCTCTCCAAATGGTCCAGGGGGTCCGTAGTTCCATCGTATGGGTCCAGTTGAGGAAGGCGAACCTGGTGGAGATAGGCTCCTCCATGATGCGGCGGGACAGGGGAGGTCGACTGTCGTAATCAGTCTCTGGCAGGTGGGTGATCCGACGGCTAAGCTCCTCCAGCTTCTGGTTGCACTCCTCGAGTCGACGCTCAGCTCGACGAGGCATTCGGCCATCAAAGGAGCCCTCCCCGAAGATTCAGAAGAAGAGCGGGGCGGCGATGCCGGCGCGGGCGCTCCGCCTCCTTTCCGTGCCGCCGCTTAGGAGAAACGCTGGCGTGGCGAGAGGGAGACCGGGGCCTTTTGGATGCTTCGTGATGTGGCTTGGCCGGGGATCGGGCGATGATCTGCAGGAACTGGCGATCTCCGGGGGAGGAATGCTGGCTAGGCTGCATCACCCCCGGGATAGACGGGTTCGGCTCCGGCTGCCGCAAGGCCGCTTGCTGGTGCTGCAGGCCCTGAACCATCGCCGCCACGACTGGACCTGCGTGGCCAAGGCAGTGAATCGATCCTCCTGGGGTTGCTGCGGAGCAGACGCAGGAACTTCATTCTGCGGAGCGGAAGGCCCTGCCCCCCGGAGATTCAGAGGCTCCGGAAGACTGGATGCGAGAGCGGGGGGGCCTCCGCGGGTGGACCAGCCCCGCAGCGCTGCCCCCAGCGCGACCGGCTGAAACTCCTTTCGTTCGAGTCGTCACCATGGCTTCGAGGTCCTGAAGTCAGGAGAAAGAAGAAAGCTGCTGGTTCGACGTCTTTCTTACACTCCCCTTCCTGGCGCGCCA
The DNA here is from genome assembly GCA_900491605.1 of Calamus simplicifolius. Taxonomy (NCBI): domain Eukaryota; kingdom Viridiplantae; phylum Streptophyta; class Magnoliopsida; order Arecales; family Arecaceae; genus Calamus; species Calamus simplicifolius. The sequence continues at coordinate 98,226 of UESW01002620.1, read as the reverse complement.
ATCTGATGACGCCAAGCCACCTTAACGTCGGGGAAGACGGACGTCCCTCTCCTCGAAGTCCTGCAAGAAAAGTCCCCGGAGACCGGTGGCGCCGGTGGGGACCCTCCGACGATCAAGTCAGTCGCTTGGGCTCAGACAAAGAACCGCTCCAGCGAAGAGGAGCTGAGGCGGTTAGGGTTTTTGCTGGGAGGAAGAAAGCTCAGAAAAACCAGAGTTCAGATCCCACTTACCGCGTGAGCACGTGCCTTTTATACCTGTCCGAATACCCTAACTTGTAGCTTTGGAAGATCACCATCGTACCATTGCTGCGTGTGATACCATACGTGTCCGGTAGCAGTGTAGGCGTTCAGTGCACGCCGCCGGTTGATATGACTGGGCACCATTGCCAGAGATAGCGAATCGTACGCCGTAGCGAGGCATGGTGATGCACAGGGACATGCAACGCGCCAAACACCGTTATGAGGCATGGCCCTCCGTAACGGGGAGCAATCACGGGAGTACCGAATCGTACGCTGTGGCGAGGCATGGTCATGCACAGGGGCATGCAACGCGCCAAACATCGTTATGAGGCATGGCCCTCCGTAACGGGGAGCAATCACGGGAGTACCGAATCGTACGCTGTGGCGAGGCATGGCCATGCGCTGAAAATCATGTGTGAGCACCGTGCAACCTGATAGTTGTTGTTTCCTTGGCAGTTGAGTCGCATGCGAATCACTGATGGCCCCACCCAGCGACCCCGAGGGGGTCCCGGGGGTGGGGGGATGTGGACGCACCCCGACCCCGAGGGGGTCTCGGGTCAAGGAATGATGACCCCACCCCCGACCCCGAGGGGGTACCGGGGGTGGGGGAATGACAGTGCACCCCGAGACCGATGAGGGCCTCGGGGTTAAGAAATGATGACCCCACCCCCCGACCCCGAGGGGGTACCGGGGGTGGGGAAATGGCAGTGCACCCCGAGACCGGTGGGGCCTCGGGGTTAAGAATGATGACCCCACCCCCGACCCCGAGGGGGTACCGGGGTGGGGAAATGACAGTGCACCCCGAGACCGGTGGGGGCCTCGGGGTTAAGAAATGATGACCCCACCCCCGACCCCGAGGGGGTACCGGGGGTGGGGAAATGACAGTGCACCCCGAGACCGGTGGGGCCTCGGGGTTAAGAAATGATGATCCCACCCCCCGACCCCGAGGGGGTACCGGGGTGGGGAAATGACAGTGCACCCGAGACCGGTGGGGGCCTCGGGGTTAAGAAATGATGACCCCACCCCCGACCCCGAGGGGTACCGGGGTGGGGAAATGACAGTGCACCCCGAGATCGGTGGGGGCCTCGGGGTTAAGAAATGATGACCCCACCCCCGACCCCGAGGGGGTACCGGGGGTGGGGAAATGACAGTGCCCCGAGACCGGTGGAAGCCTCGGGTTAAGAAATGATGACCCCACCCTCCGATCCCGAAGGGGTACCGGAGGTGGGGAAATGACAGTAGCTGCTTTCTGACGATGCTGGGATCAGTCATATCAGTTACTAATATTGTTATATTATATTTTATATTATAATCCTCCTTTCATACCAGCGCGGACCCCTTTTCTTGAAATCAATAAATCAAATAATCCAGGCCAAGAAAAAGGAAGCAAAGAATCAAACTGGAAAGAGCAAATTCTTTCAATTTAGCGAACTCCGGGTCACACGTTCGCGTAACGCTCGAGCGTTCAGCCAACATCCCACGCACGCAATGCTCGCGTGGGTCCTTAATTAATTTCCCTCAAACGCAACGCATATATAAAACTAATGCCTCAAAATTTCATGTAATTTAAAAATTTCCCTCTTCCAACGCATTATATAGAATTTTCATTCCATTTAAATTTCCCTCTCGGAAAGCAGCTGCATCGCATCGGTTTTAAGCAAGAAGAACAAAGCATTGTTCTCCAAACGCTTGCTGCAATTGGGCACGATGCCACCCGCCGCAAGGAGCAACAAAAGACTTGCTAGAAAAACAAGCCTCCACTGCTTCAACATGCATTTACAAAATAGTTTACATTTTTAATCTCTAATCTTTTTCAGGCTCAACGATTGCATAACATTTCCAAATAACTATTGGATAATGTGAAGAAAGAAGTACCCATGAAATAAATGGTCTTAAAGCTAATGACAAACACAATGTAATGTGAAGACGAAGATGAAAAAAATGGCCTTAAAGCTAATAACAAACACAACGTGAAGACCAAGCATTATTCATGAAGAATATATTAATGTGCTTTGATTTGTAATTTTTTTTTATTATATGAATAATGACCCATTATATCATATCTATTATTAATTTGTATGATGTGCTGGCAGCGTAATGTGGCAGCGTTTATGTTAACGTTGCTTTGGACCACCCTTTATAGCTTTTTTTGCGTACAATTATCTTGCAAGATGTGGTTTGGATTCTTATCCTTGTGAAATAGGGACCACTAAATAGTGATAAGAAGATACTAGGTTGCTGGAAGTGAGAAAAGGTTGCCACTAGAAAGATTGGAAGGATGTGTTGTGGATTGGATGAAGTCTTGTTGATTTTGACAGCAGGACGCTGGGACCATTAACATCAACATATGGAAACAAGAGCTTCTCTGGTAGCAGCATTAGCCTGTCACTTTTTATCCTCCTCGCACCAAAGGATTCCAACTTTTCTTAAAAGTGCCTGGCATCTGTCATTTGGTCGTTTTCCTTCTCAACGGCTAGTTGGAGGAGTCGATCACACATAATTTAGCATGATCTAAACCTTGAATAAAGGTATAGCCAAAAGTTACCTGGCCCTGTTTGGTTTGTGATACAGAAAATTATATCTAAAATTTGAGTTATCTTTTTTAAAATTTTTGTATTTAAAAATATGTTTGATTGGTATTTTTGAAAACTATTTTTTTTGCAGAGAGGTAATAGCGAAGCACGTGGAGAAAGATAGGAAGAAAATGAATCCATTAGTTTTGAGCATTTTAAGGAAAGAAGGATAAAATTTGAAAAACATCTAAGATGAATTCGAAGAAAACGTCACTTCGACATTTTTAGATTCATTTAGATTTTTACAATCATTTCGAAAAAGTATTTTTTCGAAGAAAAGCAACAGCAAATCGTGGAGAAAGGTCATGGGAAGAAGAATAAAGTGAATCCGTGAGTTTCTGAGCATTTTGAGGAAGGAAGGATAAAATTTAGAAAACGTATGAGATGGATTTGAAGAAAATGATGCTCCGATGTTTTCCAGATTCATTCAGGTATTTAGAATCATTTTGAAAAAGTATTTTGAAAATGGTTCGATCAAACGTATTTTTTATGCTATACATTGAATTTTTTGTTTTCAAAAACAAAAAATCCAACCCAAATCTGCTGCCAAATGGGCTCTAAAATTTTAGATCACACTGATGTCTATAAAAAAATTACATCCTCTCAAAAGGTAAGCAGTAATTACATTCGCATCTTCTCTTAATTCAGAACAAATTGGTTATAAATGATGTTACACAAGGATAAGACTAACTTTAAATTCAAAACCATTCTTTTACATCCATCTTTTCTAAGACATGGGATAATTACATTTGATTTTTCTTTTAATTCTAATTTAATGAAACTAGGTTTAGCATGCATGTGCTACTGTGCTATTATAAGAAATTTAATATAATTTTTTGAATTAAGAGGGGATACACACGTAATTATGACATATCTTAAGAAAGGCGAATGTAACTTGTAAATTTAGATGGACTATAGTGTAATTGTGCATCTTAAATTAATATTAAATTTTACCTTCAATGTAGAGGAGGTGTATGTATTTTTGAGTCAAGAATGTCAATATAATTACGCTTGAAGGAAGTAGACGTAGTTTAAAGCGTAGCATTAATATATTGAAGCTTGTTCAGCTTTCTGCATGTAACGTACAAAGCGCCACAAAGGCCATGGTGCATGATGTGGCATCCACCACCGTGACACCCTTAGCTTAAAAAGCCTTGGAGGCCTACCGTGGTTTTGGATATTTGCTGAAAAAAGGTCTTTGTACACCGTCTTTGATATCCGATGATATGCATTGAGCATGATAATTTTTTTACACATAAATCTACACCAAAAGATTAGCTCATAAGTCTCGCATCACAGATACGCATGCATGGGCCCTAAGCACTGTCTCCGCTTGCAGAGAAGGCAGATGGGACGGACAATGTGGCTCGATCAATAATATAGCATGCTTGGGTACACTAAATAAAATAATATTTAAAAAAATTATCATAAATTATTTAAAATTGATTATATAATTTTTTTCTATTCAGTTTAATTTTAAATTATATTTTGTAAGAAACAAAAATTTTAAATCTTTTTTCATCATTTTTACATATAATATTCGATTTACTTTTATTTTTTTCTCTGTATGCATCAAGTCACTCTTAGATTCATCTTTAGGTTTATGTTACAATAAGTCATTCTTTTCTTAATATATTTCGATTGGAGCTATTTCTACCTTTTTACAATAGTTTCATTTCTTATTCTATCATTTCTTTTATTCAATTGCACTTTTTCATTTTATCCAACTTACTTTATTTCTATAAACAACATCATCATCAATCTTTCCTTTCTTATGCATAATGATTCTAAATACTAAAAAAGATTATTTTAATAACTTTATGATCCCTAATGTATATTCTACATTTATCTTCATTTTTAATTGTACTAAAATTATATTCCACATATTTTGTCTTATCCTACTTAATTTAAAATCTTTAGATTCTAATGCATTTTACCATAATTCTAATTTATGATTAACTTCAGCCTTAATTTTATCTATTAATACTATACCACACATGCAAATAACATGCACCATGGAATATTATCCTAAATATATTTAATAAACACATCATAAGTAAAGCAAAAATATGATAACTAACAGTAAATTCCTGATAAGCCTACAATAATAAAAAATTACTAGTATTTTTATTAATAATTCTTATACTAGTAAACTACCCAATCATACATATCTTTTATTATATTAATATACTTAATACAGACTCCTTTTTTTTTCTAGTACTTACCATAAGATTTTTCTAGAAACTCTATCATAAGCTTTCTCTAAATCAATAAAAACTATATAAAAATCTTATTTCTTTAATTTATAAATTCTCATTAACCTTCTAAAAGAAAAAATAGTTTTTATGATCAATCTTTCTAGTATAAAACTAAATTAGTTTTTTGATATTTTTATAGTACATCTCAACCTATCTTTAATTACTTTCCTAAACTTTATAGTATGACTGATGAGTTTGACATTATGATACAATTTTAAATATTTTTTATTCTTATAAATTGATACTATAATACGCTTTCTTCATTTATTAGGTATCTTTTTAGTTTTAAAATTTTATTAAATAAATTTATTATCCATTTTATTTTAGTATTATCTAAATATTTTTAAACTTTTATAGAATCTTATCAGATCCTATATTTTTATTTATTTTCTTTATATTATGCAACATGTAAACAAGTCAAACGAATATATCTTATATTTTTCTTGCACTCCAAATTTCAATTGCAAGTATAAAGAAATGAAGGCAAATAAATACCTCCTGATGCTAAATGCTTTATAAATGCTTAATGTAGCTGAATTTTAAGTTTTTAAACCATGTACGTCAGTAATCTAACAAGTTTAACCTTATTAACCATCTACCTCATTTTTAAAAAGAACACTACCTACTTTGAGTTCAGCTAGCATATCTTTATATAATGTTTTTTTAAAATTAAACTAAAAGAAAATGTAGATTTTTTTTTTTAATTCACAGAACCATCCATTCACCATCAAAAGTATTATAGCATTTGCCACAATAATACGATGCCCCGCCATCAATGTACCGTTGATTGCATGTATCTTCTCTAAATCACAGCTATGCATGCATGCACATCAAACTTAAGGTAGTGGCAGCAAATGGAACCCTTTTCTGAAGGAAATCTGTCAGCTTTGAATCAATTAATCTGGTCAATATTGCCTAATATTCAATCATCTCCATAATTGCTCATATATTAGACAATCAAGTTCTAT